>WAAB01024014.1:0-14446 GCA_013389865.1 Piaya cayana | reverse complement strand
AAAAAAAAAAAAAAGAAAAAGAAAAGAAAAAAAGTAGCAGTATTCTTTGAACAACTCATAACAAAATTGCCTCTTTTGCTCACAAAAAAAGCCATTAAAACTTCTTCGAGTTCAATAAAAACATTCAGCACTGACAATGCTAAGAACAGCATATTCTTCAGATCCTTCCCAATTTCCTAAGCTATCACAGTCAATTTCTTTAAGACCTGGAACTTATCCTAATTAAGATCTTTGCTTTGATATGCTGAGAATGACCTCAAGGATTCATTCCAAATAAACAGAAATTATTCTTGGTAGTCTGTGGTCCTCATAAGCTTTGCCTCAGAAATCAGTTAACTCTTTCTGTGACAAAACAACTTGTGGCTGATTGTTCTGCTCCAAAGAGTACTGTAACACACTTGAAAAAGAAGACCGGGGTTGCTCATCTTAAGTGAAAGTTTTTCAGGAAGAATCGGTTTGATTTTTTTTCTTCTTTCGATACAATTTTGAAATATACAATGAATTGCCCTCATCAGTGGAGAGGGATGGGGGAAAAAAAAAAAAAGAGACATCTTGATGAAGTAGGTGTCCTGATTAATGCCCCCAAAAGACTATTGTGATTCTATAATCTCCATAGGCTCAAGGTTCCTGAGCTCACCCAAAGCATCCACCTGAATCAACATCAGGCTTTTCACAGATTTCAGCTGGTGGCAGATTAGAGTAGATGACCACAATGGAGATGTTATAGAGCTCTGAAGAGCTATTTATAAATTCCTGTATTTTAAAAAAAAGTTTATGTTGTCTTCCCACCTTAAATTAAAGTTTTTAAAAAATGTAACTTTAAAATAAAAATTCACTGGTTACTTCCTATAATCCAATTTTCTTATCACCATTAAGGTGGTCAAATACCAGAACAGTTTGGCCAGCATGGGTCGCTGGCTTTCAAGATACTCAAACCCTTACGGGATATGGTCCTGTGCAACCTGCTCCAGGTGGCCTTGCTTTGAGTAGTTGAACTAAATGAACTCCAGAGGTTCTGTCCAACCTCAGCTGTTCTGTGATTATCTGAAAACTATTTACCAATTACAGAGGTGGAGATCACTGCACTGTAGTCTTCAAAAGATCACATTAATTTTAGTCTGCATGTGGTTCATTAATAACTAATTGTAATTCAAAACACAGGCACAGGGGAAAACCTCATGGTCACAGAAGCATCTTCTACCATCACCAGAAAACAATTCTTTAAAAAAGAAGCTATTCCTAGAGTTAAAACCTCAGTTTGCTTTTCACACATGTAGAAAAAAGTCAACACTGAACAAGGCTTTGTCAAACATCTTCCATATGCCAGTGGAAAGGATAAGGTCATATTATTAAATAATAAATCTTATCTGCCTTTACAGATTCCAGTATAACATTGAGAACTAATATAAAAATGGGAGTACTTTGAGCCTCTGTTAATGAACCACACTACTGTGCTAGGTCAGCACTGCTCTGCTACGCTTTACTGAGGTGATTCCCTCCTTTAAAAAATAAAATTCAAATAGTCTTATTTTGGAAAAGACAAGGAAGACGTAAGGAACTGGGTTTTTATGTAATTTCTACCCCCCTAATATTATTATCAGGGGAGCACACAAATGTGCAAATATGAAAAATCACCTCCATTTTCTATTGCCTCACAGAGGAAAGCAATTTTATCCTGAATACTCACCCAACACTGGGACATGTCTAAGTGCACAGACAGTATTGTAGTCATCAATTGAGTAAAAGTGCCAGAACAGCAGCCAGATGTAACCACAAAACTTGTGGTTATAATGTATTGAGGAACAAGTGGAATACAAGTCTTTTACCTACTATTGCTTATTTCTCTTATCTGTCTCAACAATAAATGTATTCTTTTCCCAAACTTTGTCTTTGGTCACTGATTTCCCTATTATAATCCACAATTTTCATTAGTGACAGTTACATGAATACTTTCAAAATATCTAAAGTATTTGTCCCTTAGAGAGACAGATAGTTCAGTTAGCTCTGCAGATACTTTTTCAAACTTTCAAGCCATTGACCTCAATAATGAACTGTACCAAATTTGTCATAAAGGGGAGAAATAATTCCACTTCCCTGACAGCTCATAGCATAAATCCCTAACAAGCACAGAAAACCACCAATTCCATGCTAGTATTTTAGTATACAGAGGTCAGAATTGTGTTCTTCAAGCTCATTTAACCTGGTAATATATATCAAGATACAAACCACATATTTATCATACGAATACAGTGCCATACAAGCCCATTCATACTTGTGGGAACAGGGGGTGTAGCTCACTTATTGCTGCTTTACCATGTACATGTAAGTGAGCCTGACAGCAGGAATGGAAGAAATTAGCACTCACTTAGATAATAAAAAGTACAAACCACCATACCAACCAAAAATGAAGTATAGATTTCCTTCCCACACTCCAACAGATTAAAACTCAGATTTGCTGAAATCCATTTTTAGATTTCAGTAAATCCAGTTATCTCCACTATGCACTGTGCTGTATTCCCATCTTTCTTACTCAAGGCCGAAGGTTAGGATGAGGAAAGGATAGACATCTTTAGATCTTCACAGAATATATAATAGAACACATAGAAGACCACAGCCCTGCAAGAAACACTGCAGAAATAGATGTCTAGCTGCAGCATCTAAGAGAGCATTACTTTCACAGCTGTAAGAGAATTTATGAAAAAAAATCATATTCCCCCTTGACCATAAAAACATTAAAAGAAGGGTTTGCAGTAACTTCAGAGCACTACCCTATCCATTTTTTACACAGTCAGAGTAGAATTACAATGGACTTAAGTGAATTTAATATACTTGACAAACTTCAACCAGAACCTTGACTAAAATTACTAATACTGATGTAAGGTAAATTAACATCCAGTAACAGTAGAGTAAAATGTGCAACATGCAGTACTATTCACACATGCTTCCTCCTCCATTCCAGGTAAATTTTTTTGTATTTTGAAGCCTCTTTCTCTACATCTGTAGCACCTACAACAGCCTGACCAAAACAGTTCTACAACAGTTAAACTATGGCTAAATTATTTGGGAATGGATACATGCCAAGCATGAAGTACAAATGTAATTTATTGTCACTATTACAGTAACAGCTAAATCTAACAGAAGACAATAGTATGGTGCAATGATACCTGCAAGGTAAAATTTCACTAGCATGTTTTTCTCCCCATTTGTCAAACACTCCTCTCACTTGCAGAGTACATGTACATCTACTAATCTTATTTCAAAGGAAAGGACACTATTTAAAAAATTCCCAGTATCTCTACTTCCATCACCACCAACAACAGTCAAACAAATAATACTGGACTAAAAGTAGCACAGCGTGTCCAAAGCTCCAAGGTAAGTATATCACATCTACCACATCTAAAACACTATTTTAGATATTGCTTCAATGTCAAACTTGACAGCAGTTTGACATTTTTGAAAGTCTGGAGATAAGTCTTTACTAAGAAAGCTACTTCCAGAATCAGAAAGGCAGTCAGTAGGTTGTGGCTGGAACTGCCATGACAACACAAGAATGGTAAATGTGTGCCTCCACCACCCATTTCCAAAGAAACTTTGAAACTCAAAGGTATTTCTTTTTCCAAGCCAGTCCATTATACTGTACATAATGATAAGACAACTTAAAATCCACATGGAAGAAATATAAAAAATTAATTCAGCTGAATTAAGCACAAGCATTCCTTTTTGACTTGCCAGTGCTGGATTCACTCTCTCTGAGTAATATTGCAATCACGTGCATATTTATCCACACAGAATGAATCAGATCATGTTATGTCATATAGGTAAAAAGATAAATACCTAAAGCCACAAAATAATTCCTATCCTGAATGCTTCATGTAAAGGAGCTCAAGACAACAAAACTTGCTAGGCTTTTTCCAAATCTTTTATTCCATTTCTATCTGTGAATGACACCGATATGCACCCTGTGTCTCAAACAGGGAGAAAGAAGTAAACACAAAAACCTGGAACAGGCAAGACAATTGCTCCAAGCATGCACTGAAACATGCCCTTACCTTATGTGGCATTGGGTTACCGGACTAGATATTATCTTTTATGTAATTCTGTTTGAATACTTCAATAGTTACCTTTCATTTGTCAGAATGTCACATTAGTAAAACAGTGGTTTAAAAATAATGAATCTGTCGGGCACAATCTCGTTCATGTTATATATAATATTCATATATCACACATAATGATATAATGGCATAGACATCCTTTCAGCCTGTAAAGACTAAAGGAAAGAGAAAACACAGCCTTTACTGAGTCCACACTGAGCTTCATAAATGAAAATAATAGAATAAAAGCTCCAGCAACCTTGGTAGAGAAATCCTCAAAATGGGCAAGAAAGATTTGGAGCCAATTTTACTTCTGCAACATTCTGCTTAAAATCACATCCACATCCACCAGTAATATTAACACAGCTAAATTTATGGGTACTCCTTATGCAAATTTTAGCTCACTTCTTCAGGTTATTCAGTCAAGATTTGTCTTATTAGATAATGGCTAGATAAAAGGTCTTGTCCTGGTAAAAAGAAAAAAAAGCCTCTGTAGTTAACAGAGTTTGGCGATTTAAGTAATGAGATACAATTATTCACCTGATTCACAGTGTTAAGGTCAGAGCTGAGATATAAAGTAAGTGAAGACAAAGACAAACATGCTTAGCCTTAGAAATAGGTGCAGGAACATCAGAAAACTTACTTTTGCAAGCAGAATAACATGAAATGAAACACTGAGCCCAAGCAAAATCAAGTGAGAGGAAAGAAAGTTACATACCATTTGTCAAAGATTAACTGCAGATATGAAACTGTTAAACATTTCTTGGCTATTGGAGTTATTATTTCATTGGACATAAAATACAAAGAGAAGTAAAATGAATAACCATTAATTCCATCTCTGACTTACACTAAGTAAAATAAAAAATAAAAGAGGGGCAAAGTGAAATTGAGAATATGAAGAGACAACACTGTCAGGGAGAAGCACTTGTAGATGCACTATATCATCTACATCTTCATTTTTAAATGCAAGACCATCTCCTGTCCCCAAAGCTTCTAATATACAGGGTCACTGGTTCTCAGCTGACAGTTAGTGAGGTACAGACAGTAGCTTGCAGCTGCTCCAGGAAATCATATTAACCAGTAAAGCTGCCACATCTCAGGTCTAAAACATTTGACAAAGAAGAACAATGATGCTTCTCCTCAAACATCAAGACCCTGAAAACAGACATTTTCTCCAAAAAGTCTACAAATTACTGTCTTGGGTGGCTGTTATAAGAGTTAAGTCAAAAGTAGAGGGAACTAGTGTACTTGCTTTGGTTTATTCACACCTTCAATGCTACATCATTCTAAATTTGAACTATAGCACTTCAGCCTAACAAAAATCTTTGTTCCAAAAACAAAGGTTTAATGCTTCAAATGAAGGTCATAACTATTTGCCTGAGTCTAACCTAGATTCAATATTTTCTCCATGCGATTTGAAAAGATCAGAACAAAGGTTCTAAGGTATATCATTAAAAAAGCCAGACATCACTAAGACATCTACCCTTTACAGAAACCTATTTAATCTTCTCCTGTGTACAATATCATCTTAAGGAATTAATATTCTGTGGTAACCAAAACAAAATCCTACCTTAATTGTTTGATGATAATCTAAAAATATTTGCCCAGAAGCAAAAGCAAATGAAAGAATAAATGAAAATCAGATTCATTTGTTTCACGAAGAAAAGGTTATTTTTAAATGTCATCAAAATTGCTTACTGCAGTCAAGATAAAATACCAGCTCCTCCCAAATTAGTAAAACAATCAAGCATCACATAATTTTTAGTAATTAGACTCATTAACATTCCTTAGAGACTCATTTGATTCACTATACAAAACACACTTTCTTCTTACAAAGCTTGCTTTTTCACCCCAAAGGGAAACTCTAAACAAATACCAGAGATAGTTAATACGGCAATTTAGTGTGTTAAAACCAACTTCCAGTCAGAGAATAAACTGGTGTAATTAATATGCAATATTCTCCAATTAATCCCAGATTACAAAGCAACTCAACATCTACAAAAAAAATTATGCATACTTGTTTGACACTGTATTGAACTCAGCAGACTAAAGGAAGAGGAGCTGTCATGGAGCAAGTAATCATTTTATATTCAATTTTGCCAAAAAGCAGACGTTTTTTCCAGCCATAAATGTAGCCACAATGGCAGCATACAGCTGATCAATAAAGTGGTTTATTGAATTGAACTAATTTCAGAGGTGGTCTGACATCTCTTTCCAAGCCGTATGTTTTTTTTCTCCTTCTTCTGTCACTCAGAGGATAAAGCTTTATGCTATGATAGACTAGAAGCTATAGACGCACAAATCGAATAATGTGAAGGAAGAGTCTTCTAAAACCTTGTAAGAACCACTACTACTCCTTTCAAAACTGGGAGAAGTGGATGATACAGCAGAAGGCTGTGCTGCCATTCAAGATTTGGATAGGCTGGAGAGGTGGACAGACAATGTTCATCAAATGCTATTGTAGAGTTCTGCACATCAGGAGGAATAATCCCCTGCACCAATACAGGTCAGGGAAATCAGTACTACAGAGAAGGACCTGGGAGTACTGGTGGAAAACAAGCTAACGAGCCAGCAGTGTGCCCAGAAGTATCCTAGAGTGCATTAAGAAGAGTCTGGCTAGCAGGTCATGCCCCTCTGCTCTGCCCTAGCAAGGCTCCATCTGGACTACTCTGTCTGGTTCTGGGCTCCCCAGCTCAATAAAGACCAGGAACTACTGGAGAGAGTCCAGTGGAGAACCGTGAAGATGATTATGGGACTGGATCATTTATCTTTGGAGAACAAGCTGAGTGACCTCAGTCTCTTCAGCCTGGAGAAGAGGAGACTGAGAGGGGATCTTATCAATGCTTATAAATATCTAAAGGGCAGGTATCAAGAGGATAGAGCCAGAGCCTTCTCAATGGTGCCCAGTGACAGGACAAGGGACAACAGGCACAAACTGGAGCACAGGAAGTTCCACTTCAACATGAGGAAAAGCTTCTTTACTGTGAGGGTGACAGAGCACTAGGACAGGCTGTGTGGGGAGGTTGTGGAGTCATCTACTCTGGAGATATTCAAAACCCACCTAGACACATTCCTGTGCAACCTCTTGCAGAGGATTGGACTGGATGATCTCCAGAGGTTCCTTCCAGCCCCAATCATGCTGTGATTTCTTCCATATTCTCTTTGTAAATGTTCTTTCAATATGATAGAAGAGCACATATGGTGTAAGGTGATGAAAGCAAGCTAAGTAAAATTGCCTTTTCTACATATTTCAAGAACACTTCCCTACTTAGCAGATTGAGGAGATGAGGTCTCTCACTCAGTCTGGCCTGTTGAAGCTGTTCCAGTTTATACAGAAAACTCAATATTCGTTTCCTCAGAGAAGACTGGACAGACCATTACATGGAATTTGGGTCTCCTACACGATGAAAAATCCCTAACCTTTAGCATCAGTCTCCCTCTCCATATCTGTATCAAATATTCATCCAAATTAATATTTCATTACCTGTAACAAGAAAAAGAGAGACATCAGGATAAGCTGAGGAAGAGACTGACAAAACCACTTGAGTTTTAGAGAAAAGCTGCAGTGCCATGGAGGCATGTATTTTTCAGAGCTCAGAACATTACCTTATCTATTGGAGGCTCTTGCTTAGCCTAAAGCAGGTTTTCCACATCTTACATTGTCTAGTGTAAAAAAAAGTCCATTTGGTCACATAAAGATTTTTTTTTCATTCCAAACAGAACCACCTAGAAATTCTTTGCAAAACTGGTCTTTTGAACAGTTCGATTAATAACATTTCATTATCCAAGTATTTTAATTAATCAACCTTCACAATAAGAGAAAAAGCAGCAATATGCCAGCCTTAGAGCTAGAAATCACTAGCAAGGAGACTTAGATAAATCCTTAACAGATGTTAGCAGAAAATTGTCAGAGATCAGCTGCCCAATTATCTATACATTAAAGAGTATCAAGTTTGAAGAAAACTCCCCTGTTCCTCTACTTAAAAATAAAAATCAAATAAAGATCAGGATCCTCAACTTGATTTCCCAAATCATTAGCAAAGGCTTTTGTCTCCCTTTTAGTAGTTCAATACTAGAGTTGCCACTCTGAAGCACCCAGACACATCAGCGTTAGTGTTAGGGAAGGAAGGATATCAGGTCTGACGCAGTTAAGGCAAGTCCTATCACAGTACTGAATCTGGAGTGAGGTACAACTGTGCTATGACAGCCTGGCTGTACTTTAGTAATAAAAATAATACAAATAATCTCTCAGATTTCACAGTGCTGAAGGATGTTGAATAGATGAGGAAGAAGTTAAAATATGATGGAAAAGATGTTAAAGGGTATTGACTGGAAGACTGTCTTAAACATCAACTCAAAGACACTTGTAAGTTATGCTACAACTGGTTTAGTGAAGCATCAGCAACATAATGCTATTCTGAGGAGCTGCAATGAATTTTTGATACTCGTAGTCCATAAAATTGGTATCCTCTGTTGAGACTCTGAAAACAGGCCTTTCTGAGGACAAGTCTCCAAACTCAAACAGAATGAAGCACCTAAACATGCTCTTATTCATTTCAAATGGATTTTACAGTAACATCTATAGTGAGGTAATGATTCATCACTGAAACGATGTGGATAGAGTAGTTTGATGCATTTCATAAACGTACTGATATCAGAATCCATCTGGATTCTGCTGGAGGCTGCAGCTCTTGCTCCTACAAGTATGTGCCTCTACCAGAATGTCACTCTCACTTTTTTTCCTAAAGAAAAGCTTCTTGCAGTTGCACTGAGAAATAGTCCAACTGTAACTGGCGGAGTAATTGCCTGACTATGACTACAGAACCCCAAGAAAATATTTGTGAGATTCTATCTACTCAATGTACACCAATAGATTTTGCTAACACCATATCTGCTGCTCAGGTGGTCCTTTTCGGATCACATGTCAGTCAGCGGCAGAAAAGTATATTTGGGCTCAATCACTCTCTGAAATGGATCTCTAAAGGTGGGGAGATAAGTGCTGCAGACTTCTGTTACTAAACATAAAAATCTCAGGAGTGGAAACCTCTCTTGCAGACTGGAGTTACAGAAAAAGAAAAGAAAAAAGTGTGTTTTGTTTTTCTAGTGATTAAAGAGGGTGTAAAATCTATGTACATCAATGAAGTTTCAGTTTTTGAGATGGAGGTTGCCTTCATACTGTCACGTTCACTTATTACAGGATATATAAATCATATTAGCGACAGCAAGAAACTATCAGCTACAAAAACAAGTAGAACAAGTAGAATCTGCATGGCCCATGGAACAATCGTTGAAAAATAGATCGGCAGTTTCATAGCAGGCTGCAACTAGCAGAAAGGGAAAAGGTCAAAAAGCATTAAAAATTTGATCTTGAAAGTTCACCCTACATCATCAACTGCCCTTGTTCATTTTTTACACATTTATTTAAGTTAAAAGAATTAGTATTACTTTATGTCTGAGTCCCCGATATAGCAAGTTGTTTAGCTTTCTACAGTCCCTTCACAGACCTATATTCTTGCTAAATGGATCTTTACAGATTAATATTACACCAAATTCTCTCAGACTTTTCTTAATACATGGAGAAGCATGCACAATTTTAATACTGTCAAAACCCATGGTGTTTCTATTTAAGACTATTTCAGTTTCAATATGGTTTGAAATTTCCACCCATCAGGCTGTGTCCTAAACTGATTCTTCTAGGTACTTTGAAGAAATTGATTCAACTCGTTTTTGCATGAACAGTCAAAACACATTTTTCATAAAAATAAAATTAAATAATCTTTTTGTTCAACTACTTCCTTACCAAAACAGTTGGGAGTTGAAAAATGACATTATTTCTGGAAAGCATCCTTCAGTGACAAGTAATTAAGTTTTCCAGTGAACAGTATTTTGATTTCAGTAAGCTTTTTGAAGATATTCACGGAGGATGTACAAAACCCTTAAGAACAACACTGACAAATGAAACCAAGTTTTCTCAAGGAAAGAGTGGTATACTGCACAGATAGGCATGATATAATAACCAAAGGTAATTTTCGCTACCTTGTACTTCCAGCCTCATCATCTCCACTCCTTATATGCAGACAAGAGATCACTAAGTGGAAATTATGCAGTGTCCAACTTCCATGGTGAAGATATTATTTTTTTCTAGATTAGCAGTGAATAATGTGTAATTTTATGTGTCTAATCACATTTTTTTTGCTCACTATGTTTGTATTCATATACCTTACATAGTAAAGAGCTTCCTCTCTTCCTCTTCTTCATCCACTCTAAAAGACAGAAGAAATTAACATGCCTGCCAAGTAAAGATTTATCCATTGTATGTCCAGATGCATCAACTGTACTGAAAAGCAGACACACAATGATGACATGACTTTGTTCATGTCCAAAAATGTCACTGTGGAAGAGTTACCAGTTACGCCTACAGCAAATCGCTATGAATTTAAGAATTTATTTACGAACGAATGAATACAAAATACTAGAGGCAGCTTCCTCAAGTGTCTAAACCATCATCCACTTCCCAAAAGCCCTACAACCCCTTAAGCACTCAATTTGGTTCAAGCAAGACTTTAAGAAAGGGTTTGGGGCACAACAAGGAGACATGCAAGTACCTCAGCCTCAGGTTCCCGTGATAATTGTCCCACCAATGCCTGACATCAGCACAGAAAACATAACATTTTTTTTTTTAACCCCTGTAGATTGCATAGAATATTTGCCTTTGCTTCAGGCAAGTGAGGCTACATGGTAAAACTACAACAGTTTTTCCTCCAAAAAATGTTGGAGGAAAAAGGAGAAAAGCCGTAACACGTACAGAAAATTCTGTGGTTTGGCCCACTCCCAGAAAGAAAGAATGATCTCTGCAATTCCTATGAACAACCCCGGCTTCTTCAGAAGTCCTGTCATGTTACAGCAACCAGTCATTCTGTCCTACTCTGTCATCTTAAGCTGTTTGGTGCTGGTGTAACTAATGAAGAGAATGATCTATTCCTTCTAACGTGTCTCATCAATAACATCATGCCGATGCAACTCTTATGTTTCTCATATTGTTAAGTGGCCACAAATCATAATTAAAAGTGTAATTCTTCCAAACTATCTATTCGTACAGAACACTAACTTCGAACAATCCTTCAACCTGTGTATTAACATTTAACATTTCTTCTTCTACACTTTTGAAAGTTTCTGAATAGAAAGATGCATAAAATAGGTTTGGTCATGGAACATGCTGTACAGCATTTTAAATAACCTCATTTTCCTGGCTTCTAAAGTAGTTGGAACACTGAAATAACTCCTGAGACAAATATTCTCCACCTCTCCATGCAAACTGCTGTCTGATAATTTAATTTTAATATCACGCCTCTAAAATAACATAGTATTTTCTGATTAACAATAATGACCGCTTGCCAAAGAAGGAAGTTGGTGGACTATCTACTAGCTTACTCTTGCTGTAATGCTTAACATCATAAGTATATTTAAATATGTGCCTAAATACAAAAACCATAGCACACATTAATTTTCAAACACAAGGGAGCTCACCAACATTTGCCACCTCTCTACAAACCAAGAAAGGCAGTATTCTTTAAAGAGTTTTGCTCTAGTATTTCTGTACTCATTGATATCAAAGTTTCACCTACTGCTCACTGAGAAACTCATACTCTAGTAAATTGGGATAAATGCTTCCTCTCTATTAAAATTTTCTCTAAATCTTAAAATAAAACCCCTAACTTGATAAAGGTCTTCCATTTGCTTATCCAGTCCTACCCTATACAACTTTCTGCATATGTGAGCACACACTGACCGCAGAGCACAAGATAGAATCATTTTTTCTAAACTATTCCTTGGACACAATAAAACAAGGAGGGTGGCTTTAAAAAAGCACATTCAGCTTTAAGGAAGGCTAAGAAATAGAGGAATATGCTATGTGAGGATATTAGAGCACATTAAGCATTCAACTAAAGTTCATGGATTGACATTAATAAAATCAAGTTAACCCAGAGTCAAAGATAACAAATATTTCATAACAGTTCCTATGTATTTTGATATTGCAAAAATGTTAACTAGGATCACTGCCATAACAAAAGCCAAAGATACAGGAAACACTGGGGCATGCAGTAGAGAGGTGTCAGCATGAATGATTTTAGAGGTTATGAGCACACCAAGTGCCACCAAAAGTATTTTGAAGAATTAGAGAGGGTTCAAAGGCTCCTGAAGTGCCTGGAAAAGCCCTCATGAAAAGTGACTTAAAAGATTGGAATAATTTATTTTAGGCTGCATCTGCATCACACATGGTTACATGCAGTGAAGCAGAGCAAATCATCCTGTGCCAATGCCCATACGGCACTGCTATACTGCTTTTGGTGTCCCAGCTGGCTCACTTGAAACTGATTTAAATATTCAGTGTGCTTGTATGTCAGAAGATAGATGCATAACAAGATGACTGAAGTACAGAAGGGTGGTTAATATACTGAAAAAGTAAATTATTACTTTATTTTCCTTTTTTTAAATTTTCATATATCCACAAATAATTTTATCAATAACTTAAGATTGAACTGTGGAACTTACTGCCATAGGATAGTTTGGAAATAAATTTCTTGACTTAAGCTGTTACCTTCACGCTAACTGTTTCAACAAAGCTTGAATTTTCTTAGTATTAAATAAGAGACAACATGCATATTGGATTTGAAATTTAGATGGAAGCTCTGCGAATGAATCGGGGACAGGAGCCTTTTAGAGGCTAAGGAATCTGAAATCTCTAAAGTTTTATTTGCAATGTTTTACTTAAAAATGGCAAGGAACAATAAACCGTATGACATTTCTGAACTGAAATGGGGTAGAGTCCTGCCTGTTTTTCTTTGACATTTGAACAAGACAGGGAAACACATCCATATGGGCCTTCTCATTATTAGTAGACAATATTTTTTGTGTGATACTTATTCATGAAACAGCACTATGTAGCCTTGCCATTATGTCTTTTTTACCCTATGTGACAATCACTTTCCTTCTCCATATACTTTCAGTAAGAGACCTCAATTGACTAGCATATTTTCAATCACATTTTTTTCCTTACAAAAACTAAATTAGAAATCAAAATAGTTGATTTTGAAAAATAACGAGGCTTGCATAAATCTACCCCTTCCCAAATGTTTCCATACAGAATTGCAAATCTATCCATAACTAGCATTGCAATACAGTCAAAACTCACAAATTTTCAGTTGAACCGAATTGTTAACAGTTAGCACCCAAATCCATTGAAATGAGTCTGTACTGCAGAAACAGCAAGACATCTCTGATTATTCTAGTTCCAATAGGTAAATCAGGAAAGCGTGATTAATAGGGCAGCTAAACTGCTGCATCTTTCTCTGGTCCTTCAAAAATCATTCAGAAATAATGAACAGCTTTTTCCTGCCTGTGAGATCAGATTTTGAGATTTTAATGAATCTTCCAAAATCCAATATTCCTGCCAACTGCTTTGTCACAACCTGTTTCTACTTCAAAACCTTCTGTCTATCACTTTCCAACAGTGAGCAAGGATTTTATTGCATCTTAGAAAGCTGCCCAGTCACTAGTTTTGCAAGATTTCTAAGACAGAGACAGATTTAAAACACTGTGTCCTTGACTATGAACATTACACAACGTCCTAATTCTCTCATATCATTCTAGGACAAATTAAAATGGCAAGATCATGAAATTTGCATTTAATTATCAAGACAGGTAACTGCTACTGATTAAAAACATTTTATTAAAAAATTCCCAGAAACAGAAATAAACATGGGAAAATTATTAAAACTATTATTTAAAACTGACATTTAAATTGTGTTCTGAGGCAAAAGATAAATTGACAAAGGAAAAAAATTGTAATAATTATTGAGAAAATAAGCTGTTCCCTAGTAGCTACATAAAGGACTAAAGCACTCATTAAGACTTTTCTTCCAAATAAATCTTCTGTTAAAACTTTGTATTTTTTTACACAACTTATGACGATGTAAAATCTCATATATCAGCTTGACAGTGTTTTGAAGCATTACTTAGCCCAGGAAAAGGGAGGATAGGGCCTTGTTTTTCAGTTAAGTTCAGTTGTTTAAGAGCAAAGCACCACCAGACAGACACAGTCCTGTGACTCAGTCACATCCTTTCTTAGTAGTTTGTATTTTCTGTCCTGTCACCATTCATATGCCTTCCTTGGCCTCTCCCTATGGGGAAAAGTTTATTTGCAAGACACATAATAACATAATTAAAAATACTAATACTCCTGACAATCTTCATCAGACTAAAATGTTCTCCAAATAATTTTAAAAAAATGCTGCTTCTCCCCAGGCACATATTGACTATAACATAGCCCTACCTGTGCAAAAGATATACACAAA
>WAAB01024013.1:83196-111247 GCA_013389865.1 Piaya cayana | reverse complement strand
ATTCTATGGTTCTATGATAAAAACTTCTGAATTACAGTGACTGGGCTGAAGAGGTAAAAGCACCCCCGACTATATGTGCATGCTCAAATGCCTATTCTGTCAAAGGTCTCTTGAATTGCATGTGATTCCTAAAATCCCCAGATACAACTCCTAAACCTTCCAGAGGGAAATTCTGTACGTGCTCCACTTCAAGACCTTTCTAAGTAGGGATACTCTGCCAGGACAGGGAGACCTCTCCTCTGTGTGCCTCATATGCTAATAAGAAACAGAGCTCCACTATAAATGACTGGCACCAAAAAGCCCGCATGTGCACCCACTGTCCTGTGGACATTTTCTTCTGAAATATTCACTGGATCCATTTGTGTGGTGATTATTTTTCTGTGCTACTCCCCTTTTCCCAGTGCTTTCCATTCACATTTTATCCCTTTCTGTCCTTATTCTCTCTTTTCAGATCTACTTCAATTCTTCTCACAACCCAACTTCTTCTTGGTACCTTTGGATGACAATGACTCTATTTGGACCTTTGCTACTAGATTTTAAAAAAACAGTCTTTTGCCTAGTTGGCATTGTTGACACATGGTTTTGAGATTTTGCTATTTTGTAAGGGAATATTCTTTTTCCAAATTATTTTTTACAAATTACTGCCACTCAAACTAAGGTCAAAATAAAGATTGAGATTTTGATTAAAGCCTTAAGGTTACTTTCATCACTTTCATGATGTTGTGCAAAGAGTCAAACTCAGATCCTGCTGAGTAGGAGCAGGGCATTCAAACACAGTGTCATCAAAAGATGGTGAAGCCTTGAAAGAAAGCCTCTAAAGAACTTCTTGATGGTTATGTTAGAAGCAGTCATGGAGTTACCACTACTACAGATAGTTTATGTCATGAACGAGGAATCAAGGAGATCTAGCTGAAGCATGGAGAAACAGGGAATTAATAGAAAAATTGGGAAATAATATCTTTCACCATAGAAAGCATTTGGTTTTCCAGGAAAGAGAGGAGCAATTTGGTAACAAAATTACAGCAACACACTTTGGGAGTAACTTTCTTAAAAGTAAGCAGTTTATATGAACAGGAATGTCTTGTATATAAACCACTGAATAATCATTGTAAGGGTTGCAAACTGTGCAGAGCCCTCCAGAAGAGCAGATCAAAAACATTAATGATGGTGACAGGCCGTTGTTAGCCAGTTAAGGGGTCTCTCCTAACCTAGTCATTCTATGATTCTATGACTGTAGTAGAAAATTAGATACTGTTAAGGACCTGGCCTATAATATTTCACTTTCAAGCTGAGTCATTAGATATCTTAGTAAATGCATATGCCTCCATAGAAATTAGCTGCAAAGTTTCCAATAGCTTATTGAAAAAAAAAAAAAGGGATCTGTGAACAGTCTTTGTAGTTATTATGGCATCTTGAAAAAAAACCATGCAAACTGAACTAATTGCAAGTTTCTCCTAGGTAACGATGGAATATAACGCCATCTGACCCTATTAAACTCCAGTCATTTTTATGGACACCTGCTGATATCCAATAAAAACATAAGGAAAGGAAGAAATGTTAAGTACAAGTGCAAATGAGGCAAAGATGTATTACTACTATAAATAACAACATAATGTGAACTTTGAGTCCACAACAGGAAAATACAAGAAAAACCTTATAAATCTCTCATTACTCTAACTGGGAGGTGATGAGGAATCCTCACTTCTACTTGAACACAAAGGAAACAGAGATGGAAAAAAACCCAGAATTCAGGTTTAATCTATACCTTCATATCACTGAGAGCTTTAAGCTAGATCAGTTTTAGTTTAAAAATGAAGAGGTAGACCATGGACCATAACTCAAATTTATCATATTTTGAAATGATATTCATGATATTGGAGACAGGTATCTCCAAAGATTCTCTTGCTGCCTTATTATTTTTTTCTGTGTCTCTTTGTAATGAGTTAAGAGGCATGGAGATAGCCACATATCTAAAGTATTTGTTTGTTAGCCTTTGGATTTTGTGCTTAAGAAATTGGGAAAATTTAACATAAATATTCTGAGTTCCTGACTAAGTTCCTTATTCATCTGGCTATCAAGAAGTGTTGTCTTTTGCTTTAATTCTTCCTCCTCACATTCCCCTCTGTTCCTGCAGTTTACCTTGTAACTGCTTCCTCTATTCTGAAACATAACAGACTGAAATAATTTAATTTGAATATATTTTCAGTTTTTTTCATGTAGCTATAACTGCATTGACTTTCATGCGAAGACTCCAGACAAAAAAAAGGAGAATAAGAAAAATCCTTTATCAAGTCAGGCATGGTTTTGAAATCTCTCAAGCTACCAAAGTTTATCTCTCTTTATCCATATAGTATACAATTAATCAAATTGCTTTAAAAATTGTTATTAAATGACATAGATTTAAACATATTTAGATACAGTAAAATAGAAGGTCAGAGAAGCATTTCAAAATTAGAGTAAATCAAGTCACTGTGGTTTCCTGGGCTTGACAAAAAATGGATTCATTGCTTGTTTGGAACATGGCTTTATATTTAGGTTGTAACTCCTTGTTCTTTAAATATCTTTCTTTTAAGCAGATGTCAGGATGTATAAATAGAAATTAAAGGAAAAAACAGATGAGTGAACATCCATTCTGCTTCATCAAATGTAGTACAAGACAAATATGTAGAAACACGATAACTTAGACCAAAATAATCTTCCTTCAAGTGGGTAGAAGGAAAAGCATTGTTGACATGTGTATTAACATAATTGAAGAGTGAATATTCCTCTAGCATGCCCTCTCAGCATTTTACTGTCACTCGTACAGAAAACTCTCACAACATTTCATAGTCCTAAGGGCTGGAAGGGCCTCCAGAGGTTGTTTGGTCCAACCTTGCTGCCCAGAGAAGGTCCAATTACAGCGGACTGCTTAGACTCTTGTCTGGTCAAGTTCTGAACATCCTCAAGGACTGAGATCCCACACGCTCTCCCTAAGTCAAAGTTGGAATGTTCAGTCACCCTCACAGTAACTATTTTTGGTTTATATTTAATGGAAACTGTCCTTTTTCTTTCTGAGAAGAATGTGGTTCTTTCTTCTCTGTATCATGTGTTTAGGTAGCTAATTACATATGCTTAGCAGCCTAGGAGACAAAATGTGGTTAATCAGATGAGAGCAAATGCTAGACATCAATGCCTTGATTTTGAATTAATACTAATTAAGGTGATAGTTGAAACTATAGCTTCAGTAAGTTGAAGACAGGCTGTCATGATTTAAGTCCAGCTGTCAATTAAACACCACACAGCCTTTTATTCCCTCCCCCATATCTGTGGAATGAGAGACAGAATCTGAAGGGTGAAAGTATGAAAACTTACAGATTGAGATAAAGACCATTATAGACAGAAAGAAAAAGTTGTGAATGCAAGCAAAGCAAATCAAGGAACTAATTCATTACCTCTCATTGGAAGGCAGGACTCAAGGAAAGCAGGACTCCTTAATGTGCAACAGTTACTTGCAAAGGCAAACACCATCACTTAGTGCCCCTCCTTTTCCTCTTCCCCTAGATTTATTCACCAAGCACAATGTCATATGGAGTAGAATATCCTTTTGGTCAGTTGGGGCCAGCTGTCCCCTCCCAATTTCTTCTGTGCCCCCAGCCTAATCCCTGATGGTGTGGTGTAAGAAGCAGTAAAGTTGTTAATGGTGTAAGCACTGCTCAGAAGTAAATAAAACATCCTTGTATTATGATCAAAGTTTCCAGCACAAATCTGAAACACAGCCTCATACTAAGTACTATGAGGATGAACTTTACCCCAGACAAAACCAACAAATAGACAA
The DNA here is from genome assembly GCA_013389865.1 of Piaya cayana. NCBI lineage: Eukaryota > Metazoa > Chordata > Aves > Cuculiformes > Coccyzidae > Piaya > Piaya cayana. The sequence goes on along the minus strand of WAAB01024013.1, from coordinate 107,433 downwards.
TACCTAGCTATTTTTAGAAAACATACGTAATTCAGTAGCAATCATGTAAAAAAATCAGTCTATGCTTGAGTAAAGCTTTTTGGTCTGACATAGTTGACCATAACTTACTAATTCAACAAGTGATTAAAAGATTTACAATTGCTGGAGTTGTAGAACTCAACTCACATTGAAAGATTTAACACTATAAACATTTTGAGTTATGGCCTGATAAACGGCAATGGATACCCATGAGATCTTCCAAGAATGAGTGATTTATATTTACATTAGAACACAGATGATTTATAAATGCCAAAGTGTCACATTCTAATTTAATGATATACATATGTTAGAAGATTTTTGTTGAATATATCACATCTATAGTCCTTTGCACTATATTTCATACAAAATAAGAAATGAGTGACAAATTAAATCAGTCACAAGAGAAACAATGACAAATATAATGAAAATAAGGCTATGTTCCTGTCATTGTCATAAAAATCTTTCTTTGTATTCTGGGTGGACACTGGTATCTAGAACAATAAGGAAAGTTTTCAAGCATCAATGCAATGTTCACTTATTTCAGTTCTCCACTTTCAAGACTCAATATATTAAGAATTTATGAAAACATTTTTTGCTAAACTTTTATAACTTAAAATCTCTTGAAGTACATACTTTCTCTTAAGGGTCCTTCAGCAGTCTTTCTAATATATCTTCTGTCAATTTTCCCATATTGAACTTTCAAATCCAACCCATGAAATCTGGTCAGCTGATTTAAAAACTAACAGATGTGTTTAGAAAGTATACTGGATCAGGAGGAAAAAAATCTTTCTTTTTTTTTCCCCAGCACTAAAATATTAACTTTTTAATAATGTATGAAGCATTAATCTACCTACAACAGATGAGGCATAACATGGCTAATGGACCAAAACTGACAGCTAACAGACTAGTGTTTCTCAGCTTATATTAATATGTAAATGCATCTCAGAGAGATATTTTACCATTTTCAAATTTAATACCCAAGAAAGAAGTGAACAGGTTATGGGGGAAAAAATCAAACAAACCAAAAAAAGAAACAAAAACAGCAGTGTAGAAATTTTAAGATCTTTTAAACAGAAATGTAGCTATAAAGATAATTCTTAACTGTCCAGGAAAAGGATCTATTCTTTGCTAAAACTGGTTACACATTATTTCATAACTCTGAATTAACAATTTACTAGAATCTTTCAAATGTATACAACAGTTCAAACATAAGATCATTATTAGTAGATGAATAGAAATCTAGAAATATCTGGACTTACCTAATGAATGACAGCTCATCAGCTCTTTACTATTGGAAATAAGTTGTAGCATTGGTCAAACAATTTTCATTACATTATTGCTAAGGATGAAATTATAAATACTAAAAAAAGTCTAAGAACCCTTTGTAATTCATCTGAGAAAAGGAAACACGTGGTAACCCTTTTTCTAAAGGGCTTCATATCAAAAGAAATCAATCAACATTGCTTAGACCAGAAGATAAGACATTTATAACATTTTAATGAGTTAAAGCTTTGCCTTTCCTTCACAAGGTTTTTGATCAATCTGTAAACACTTCTTGTGTATCACTGCTATAAATTGTTTACATTCCTAAAGGCTGTTGTATGTAAAGAAAATATCAATTTTATTTCGAATACAGAAAGGTCACATGAAAATTCAAAACATACCAAGTCCAAAAGGACAAGAATTGCAATACTACTATACCCTTCTAGTAGGCCATAATTTCATTTCAAAGGACAGTAGAAGAGCTTCCTTCATTTTTTCCCCCAAAATTTCATATATTTTGATGGAAAACCTCTAATTATTACTATTAAAAAACAAGCATTTGATTGTATTAAAGTGGCATGAACATTAATTTTGAGTGATATGAAAGCACTTCTCTGCTACTGATATGATCTTAGTGATTTTATGATTCCTGTCAGCAATGGATGATAAAAAAAAGAGAAGATAAAGAGAACTAAACATATTTATCCTTTGTTAAAGCAGAGAAAGGGCTAGGTTAAAGAAAAAGGTAATTTAGTGTGTCTGAAAGACATACTAAACCTAATTATGATATTCTTTTTAACCCCTTCTTTAAATAATCTCAGTAGCTGAATTTCTTTTGCATGTCATCCTGTAGTTCTTTGAATGAATAATATGAATAACTGAAAAATAACTGAAAAAAAAAGAAAAAACCCACCACTAACAACAACACCAAAACCACTATGTAGTTGTATTGATTCGTCAGTGTTACACCCACTATCATAGAAAAAGCAGGAATTTAGAGCAGCCCTACTGAGAAAGACTTGAGGGTAGTGGTGGAGGAAAAGCTGGACATGAGCTGGAAATATGCAGCCCAGAAGGCCAACTGTATCCTGGGCTTCATCAAAAGAAACATGGCCAGCAGGTCAGGGGAGGAGATTCTGCCCCTCTGATGAGACACCACCTGGAGTCCTGCATCTGGTTCTGGAGCACAGGAAAGACATTGACATATTGGAGTGGTTCCAGAGAAGGGCTGTAAACACCATCAGAAGGATGGAACACCTTTCTTGTGAAGACAGGCTTCAAGAGTTACTGCTGTTAAGCCTAGAGAAGAGAGAACTCTGGGGATACCTTATAGATACTTTTCAGTATATGAAGGGTGCTTATAAGAAAGCTGGGGACAGATTTTTAGCAGAGCCTATAGTGAAAGGACAAAGGGTAATGTTTCTAAACTAAAAAAAAAGGGATAGAGTCAGAGTAGATAGAATGAAGATATTTATTACATTGAGAGTGGTGAAGCATTGAAGTTTCATAAAAAATTGATAGGAACCCCTTCCCAGGAAACAGATCAGATTGGATCTGTAATAGTTGAAGATGTCTTTGCTGACTGCAGGAAGTCCTGGACTATGTGACCTTTAAAGATCCCTTTCAGCCTAGACCATTCTATTATTCTATGNAAGCAGAGAAAGGGCTAGGTTAAAGAAAAAGGTAATTTAGTGTGTCTGAAAGACATACTAAACCTAATTATGATATTCTTTTTAACCCCTTCTTTAAATAATCTCAGTAGCTGAATTTCTTTTGCATGTCATCCTGTAGTTCTTTGAATGAATAATATGAATAACTGAAAAATAACTGAAAAAAAAAGAAAAAACCCACCACTAACAACAACACCAAAACCACTATGTAGTTGTATTGATTCGTCAGTGTTACACCCACTATCATAGAAAAAGCAGGAATTTAGAGCAGCCCTACTGAGAAAGACTTGAGGGTAGTGGTGGAGGAAAAGCTGGACATGAGCTGGAAATATGCAGCCCAGAAGGCCAACTGTATCCTGGGCTTCATCAAAAGAAACATGGCCAGCAGGTCAGGGGAGGAGATTCTGCCCCTCTGATGAGACACCACCTGGAGTCCTGCATCTGGTTCTGGAGCACAGGAAAGACATTGACATATTGGAGTGGTTCCAGAGAAGGGCTGTAAACACCATCAGAAGGATGGAACACCTTTCTTGTGAAGACAGGCTTCAAGAGTTACTGCTGTTAAGCCTAGAGAAGAGAGAACTCTGGGGATACCTTATAGATACTTTTCAGTATATGAAGGGTGCTTATAAGAAAGCTGGGGACAGATTTTTAGCAGAGCCTATAGTGAAAGGACAAAGGGTAATGTTTCTAAACTAAAAAAAAAGGGATAGAGTCAGAGTAGATAGAATGAAGATATTTATTACATTGAGAGTGGTGAAGCATTGAAGTTTCATAAAAAATTGATAGGAACCCCTTCCCAGGAAACAGATCAGATTGGATCTGTAATAGTTGAAGATGTCTTTGCTGACTGCAGGAAGTCCTGGACTATGTGACCTTTAAAGATCCCTTTCAGCCTAGACCATTCTATTATTCTATGACAGAAAATCTGCAATCATAGAGAACACTTGAAAGATAGCAAGAAAGTTCATCCATTATAAAATCCCACTCCTCCTTGGTAGATCGTACTTTCACCTACCAGAAGTATTTCTTAGTAGGAAACTCTTGAACACTGAAGATGTAGAATGAGACTGAAGCATAAATACTGATCAATGTTTCTTGTAAAGAAAAAGAAACAACAAGAACAATTAGTGACTTGGAGTTTTATCTGTCTGTCAGGTACTTGCATTAAATGAACTGTAGCTGACACAAAACAGGCAGTTTCCAGTAGTTATATAAATCTCTTCTTGCATTCCTTGTTACTTTGCAAAATAAAGCCTAACAAGAAGTAGTATCATCAGAGTAAAGATCCTGGGTATTTCAAGGCTTGAGTTAAAGTGATGCTGATTTGAAGTCATAGTTAAGACTTTTGGTAAGAGAAATAGGAAAGGCTACTGGCCAAATGTTTTCAGATAACATTGATGCAGTTTAATTAAATTATCTGGTTACTTTATTCAGTGAAATTAGAATATTTGTAGGAGCAATGCCTTTAGAATCATAGAATAACCAGGTTGGAAGAGACCCACCGGATCATCAAGTCCGACCACTCCTATCGAACACTAAACCATGCCCCTCAGCACCTCGTCCACCTGTGCCTTAAACACCTCCAGGGAAGGTGAATCAACCACATCCCTGGGCAGCCTGTCCCAGTAACCAATGACCCTTTCTGTGAAAAACTTTTTCCTAATGTCCAGCCTAAATCTCCCCTGGCAGAGCTTGAGGCCATTCCCTCTTTTCCTCTTCCCTGTCACTTGGGAGAAGAGGCCATCACCCTCCTCTCCACAACCTCCCCTCAGGTAGTTATAGGTCTCCCCTCAGCCTCATCTTCTCAAGGCTAAACACCCCCAGCTCTCTCAGCTGTTCCTTATAAGGTCTGTTCTCCAGACCCTTCACCAGCTTCCTTGCTCTTCTCTAGACTCGCTCCAGGGCCTCAACATCCTTCTTGTGGTGAGGGGCCCAGAAGATAATGAGGGGCCCATTAGACAATGCTTCAGTCTTTCAAGTATTATTTGCTGCGTTCTGAGTTCTAACATCTACATAAGGCTGTTAAAGCCAATTTAAATTATACAGGATCCTTGCAAGTTATCTTCATGTTCTTATGGAGTGCACAGGTAGAGGCAGCACTGTTGAAAAGTAAGATTTATCTGAATCCCTCTAGCAGTGATAAATGTTCAAGCAGTTGTGATATGTGCTTGAACAGGTATTTCTCTTTCTGACATGCTGGCTAGTTTTCTTCAGTGCTGGTAGTTGGGCAGGTGTACTTCTTGAAGGACCTTCTCTCCCCTATATGAATATTTTGCATCTATGCAGCAAGCCATACTAGAAACTGCTTGGTAATCATAGAGGTGATCAGTTTCATTTAACTCTCAGTTCTTAGAAAAGTATTTTAAGTTTTGTGTGGCGGTTACTTCTTTTTATCTTGATGACCCATACTTCTCATTATATAAAGACTTTATGAGCTGCTATACAAAAAAAGATCCTGTTGCTGTAAGCTTGCAATAGAAGTATTTTGGCGGGGTCTAATACAAGGATGGTTCCTTTTGGTTATTAAAATATGGCTGTGTATACTAAGAGGTACCAGTATATTAAGAATTTTATATCATTGGATTTTGGGAATTTAAGTAGTTGGGTTGGTATATAAGACTTCTAAACAATTATAGCTGCATAAGGAGAAAAACTTCCATTCATTGAAGACAGACATCCCACAACATGACATTTAGTTCATACACTTCCTCTTAGCAGTTTAATACTTGTTAACATATTTTTTTCTATATGAACTTCATTGTATCACTTGAACGGTACCTATCTGAACATTTTTAAGGTATTGTCATTACTGATGGCTAAAACATCACTGAGAGATGCAAGACAGCACATTCTTGCATAACATTCCACTAAATATATTGCTATTCTCTTGTTTGCATGTGGATTATTTGATAATTAAGCTGAGTGTCAAGTTTTAATCTTTTCTTTATTCAACTTCAACACTTCCATTGAAAAGGTAGAAACTTACTTGGAAAACTCTTTATTAAATTGTGTTGATTTGAAAATACTCAGTTCAAAATCTACTGGAAAGAGAATTATAATGATCAATTATATGCTCTCTTATCAGCATCCTGAGCTAAAGATAACAATACTCTTCCTCGAAATTTTTTGTAATATGATTTTGAAAGGATGTACAATCAACTAATACAATGAGAAGAACAGAAAAGACAAAGTCAGAAACTATATGTAGCATGTCAATATGACGTATAAATCAATCACAGACCCATAGTTGAATAGCTTGTAATTGGAAAACATTGAGTTTGAGGTGCTTAAACTAAAGTCCACATTTCTCAAAGTTTCTCTGGAAGAAGCATGCATACAGTAGACTTTTTCCGTTGATCACATACAAAACCAACACAGAACAGTTCCATGCTGGAAACTGCAATAATTCATTAAATAGAAGTATTACAAATAAGATTTCTGGTTGCATTTTTAATCTTATGAAAATACAATATTTAATGCAAATATAATATAAAGAAGATTATTTATTCTTCTTCATTATTGTAATCATAATAGAAAGGGAATACAATAATTTAATGAATATCTATTTGTTCAGGTTTGCAAAAAAAAGTCAATAATTATTTGAACACGGTAATAAAATGAAAAATGAAACTGTTTGGTAATGGATTATTCCATTTTATGGTCATATATTAATTTCACATAATTTAAACTGTTTCCTCCTACTGTGTGTAAGAAAAAAACCTAATATGTAGGTCCTAATTTTAACATAGTCAGGTGCAGATAATAAGTTGAATAAAAAAAAAACAAAACAAAGAAATACAAATCTGCTTGTGTTTCATAGACCTACATTTAGCATATATTGAGTCGACATATTAATGTAAATAATGCTTGGGATTAGCCCTTGCTGAAAGAAAAAGTGTTATTTTATAAAGAGCCAGATAGAAACTCATCCTGAATTTCAGTCTCTCTTACACTGGATAATCAATAAAAAGAAAAAATAATGAATCAGCACTAGTGTAAGAACAGGCTACACCATTAAAACTGACTACATTACACCTCCATAAGGTGGTTGCTTCTGCCCAGAATTTTAGATGAAAATCTAGAACACTGTATTAAGAACAACTGACTGATGTCAGAATAAATTGGGTGTTTGATACAGCTTTGAGTAAGACTAGCCCATTTATAGCTTTTCTGAGATTCTGCCCAGGAGCAATATCTCTCAACTCACATCACACATGGTGGATGTGCAGGGATAGGAATTTTTCCCTTCATTGTGCATAAAGCTGGGGCTCTCACATAGCAAGTGGAGGCTTAAAACATTAAGACCCAGAGTGAATGCAACTCTCTGCTACAGAGACATATGATGTCTACAGCCTCTAACATCTCCAGAATGAGGCAGAGGAATTAAAAATAATATGAATGTATCAACTTTCTGTAACTTCAAATACATCATTAATGCCATCCCGCACTGCGAGCTCTGTCAGGCAAAATGTTGAAACTCTGTGCCATGATTTGGACTTAAAGACTCGACTAACTTCTCAGCTGTCAGCTTTAATCAAGTCTGTTTATGGAAGCAATAAAAATAACCTAAAGTAGTTATTTAAGTGGGTTAAGGACTCAGCCCAGGTTTGGCCTGTATTCATGATCTATATGGCTTCTTCCTATACGTTTCAAGGAGGTGAAATAACAAAATTTAAAAAAAAATTTAAAAAAAGAGGACTGGAAGCATCCAGAATTTCACTGTCATTCCTGCTCTAAAGGTATTTGCCATGTGTTCATTAACCCTCATGTTTTCAAGTAGCAGCAAAATCATTTGGCATTCCTCTGAGAATTATGGAGTATTCCATCTACTCTGCTGCTTTGCTTGGGATGAAAAATCTCAGTATGGATATATGTTCACAGTTATCCTTTTCCTTACGGGAAAAGGCTACTTGTACTAGCCAGTGTGACCTGTGTTTTTGTTATGTTGCCATGGTTGTTGTATATTGTTCATTTTTCTCCTGTTCCTGTGGTTGTTTTATTGTGGTCACTGGTAGAGAGGATGTTTGGGGAAATGGGATTTTAGTCTGATCCTGTACCCAGTCCTGGAGTTCTTAGGAAGCAATTTTATTATGAGAACAGTAATACTATACAAGACACTGAATAAACAAAGGACATAGGCTCAAGATGTGGGACCGTTGTTGCATGGTGTCACCAGAACTGGAACCTGGGTGTCATTTTATTCAATAACATAATCCCAGGAAGCCATATTCTTGGTAATGACACAAGAATCATTTGCCTAGAAAAAAAATAAAAAACCCCATACATTACAAAACTGATTAAATTATTTAGCTCCATTAACACCATAAAGAACCTATCGATTTATGACATCCTCACCCCATGTACTGGAGGAAGAAGTCACCTCCCTTTAACTTTTTCTCCAATCTCTTCTTCTTTCCTTTTCCACAGAGTGAAAGAACAGCTGCTGCCTGATATAATTATTTTAATTTTCTGCAAGCTATAAAAATGTTAAAAGCAATTTTATTTTTAACAGTAAATAGGTTTTATTGCCAGGTTATAATTTTGCTTATAGTTATAAGATGGCAATGGGTGGTTAAAAGTATATTTGATTCTGTACTATTATTTCTCCTGTATCAACTCTATAATCAATGAAGTGATACTATTTTACCCTCAGGATTAAAAAAAAAAAAAAGAAACACTAATGGAAGCAATTAAAAGATATGAATAATACTGACACCTCTTTATTATCTTCCAGGTGCATTTGAAATTACCCAACACATTAAATGGTAATGATGCAGTTACAGTTATTTTCCAGTTGACATGATTAGTTCTGAGACCCAGACACATCTATCTTGTTCTTTGAAGCCCTTCACACTAAGTTATTGGATTTAGGAAATAAAGTAAAGAGATATATGAAATCACCTTATCCCTAATTTTGAAAGACATGGATAAGAATGGCATTTCCATGGTCTACAACACAAAACTAAGTTATAGGAGTTATTCTTGATTCTCTGATGCATTCCTTAGTCTGAGGAGCTTCAAACTTGAATAGCATAAAGAGTAGACATCTAGGACTACAGACACAGAAGTGTGTCTCAAGGCATCTGACCTTTGTATTAGACAATTGCCTACACATTTAAATCCTCAAAATACCCTTACAGCATCTTTTGATGTACATTGAAATAAGACACTCCTAAGTCTTGTGATGCTTATGACTTCATGTGAGCTTGTGTTTTCCAGCTTTTAGGGTATTTCTTTTTTCTGGAGATGGACCTCATAGTAAGCCTTCATAAGAAATGTAAATGCTATCAAGAATCTATTAAGAACTGAACAGGAGCCATGGAAAATCACATATATGTCTGTGATGTGAGAAAAAAAATACCAAATTATGTGGGATCAATATTCAATGAAACATAAAAGAGTTATGAAATGCTGTAAGTCCTTAGATTAGTAATAATCAACTGAGATTCTGAATAAGATTTAAAGATGTACATGAAACAGTGTAAGAGATTTTACTGAAGAGGTCCTTGACATTCTTAACATCTGTATAACTCTTAAAGATGAGTCTGGAAAGTTCTTGTGTGGAACCTCAACTACTGATTTTCTGGAACTGGGGGCTTTATCAGAGATTGAAATCCAGACTTTTTTTTCAAGTGTTCACATTAAACATTCTGTACAAATGAGTTTGAATGGCTAAAGAAAAATTCAAAATTCAAATACGGCTTTAAATTTTATATCTAAATTTATGTTGTTATCAATAAGAGTAGCAAAATGAGAGACTCTGCTTGAAGAAAACCAAAGGAGTGCCTGTTACTTAAGGAAAAAAACCTATTATTACTTAAGAAAACAAATTACTAACATTTAAGATTCCTTTTTTGATTATATTTTCATGCACAATAAATACTTGCCCAAGTGAGAAACCATGCCTTCTTTCTCAAAGGTGACTAGAACTCAATATCTACCATGATTCCATACACTGCAAGTCATTAAGAAGCCCCACCTGTTAAAGGCAGGAACCAGATAATAACACTGCTTCACCTAGTTAAGATGTTGTACTGCATTTTGTATGAATATTCATTGTGAATATAAGACTTTTTATACACTAGGTACCTCCATGTATTTCTAAGCATTTAGCAGCTATAATCATGTAATCTACTTTATTCTCCTTATAATTGTTATTTGTTGCATGTTCATAAAAAGTAGTTTTATTGTGCTCAAATATTTACTTTGCTAGCTTGATTGGGCTATATGCCCAACTGTTTGCTCTTTGATCATACTGAACATTGAGCCTTCTGCATGCTTTCCACCTAATAAATCAGTCAATCAATAAGGAGATATAGGGCTTTTCTTATTTTTTAATGTTTGAATACTACATTGTATGGAAACCATTGCCCAGCAATTTGAATTGGACAGAGAATAATAAATCTCTTACTAAAAAAAGCACAAAGGAAAAGTTCTTCCAAGTAGTTTGACTGAGATACTTGATTTAAGAGATTTCTGATTATATTGGTTTTATAAAAGACACAAAACTAACTTGTTCCATCTATGAGATATAATTTTCTTAATCCATATGACAAATTCATTTCACACAGATGAACATTTCAAAAGTAATCAGAGAGCTGAGCAGGTATATCTAGATGTCATCACCTTGGAAAAAAAGGACAATAAATATCAATGCAAGATAGAAGACTTCAAGAACAGTACAGTTTAAGAACAGAAGAGATCAACAAGTGAAATGAATGTCATAAACTCTCATCCCTCTAAATTAAACAAAAACAAGGATGTGGCTTAAGGATAAAAACTACAGAGTTTTCTAAGAGATTCTTATATTTTCCTCCTTTTGCTTGAGTTGAATATCTACTGTCCTCAAATCACCTTCTATCAAAGGATCATGCTCCAGATCAATTTTTTTCAGAACAATTTTTTATCTGACATTAATTTTAGATGGCCATTAGCTGTGTACATTCTCACTTTGATGTTACATTCTCTTCTTTCTTTATACTCCATCCTTTTTATTTATTTATTCCTTTTTATTTATTACATATGAGAAAGTGTGTCATGGAGGTACCTGAATGATTACACAGTCCACATGAACTCCTGACACACAGAGCAAGCTTGTATCCCAAATGCTGAACAATGGAAATCATCAAGTCCCCACTGCTCCCTACCAAAGCCATTGTGCCCTACCCTCAGGAGAGTTTTCCGTAGACACAGTCAAGCCAGCTGTCTGAAGAACTGGCACAATTTGTTGCCTGGTACAGGTGTAGGAAACTCCTTGCTTAGATTAATAGTAGCTGTCATAAGTTGTTGTCTCTTTATCCAAACTTAAAGACAATTTAGGCTCCTGTAATGTAACTGCAGTCTCAAGAATACCAAGATTTTTCATCTTGGCTTCATTTCTACATGTGAGTAAACACACCTGATGAATGACTTAGAAACAAGGAAAACATTTTTGCATTTATGACAGGACATGGGCTCATGGAGCATGGTGACAGAATATTGTCAGAGCTATTCAATGTGGGAAGTTCTAGCTTTGAAAAGGAGAGTAATCAGACAGATCTCCAGGTCTCCATTCTTATTTCTATTGCCTTTCAGTATATTATGGTATAGCAAACTTACTAAGCCTTGTGAATGGTAAACACCAAAGTATGTAAAAGAGTGCAGTTTGCAAAAGGGAGCCAATCAACACCTAACAATCAACTTAGTTCCACCCTACCAAGAGGCACAAAGTGTTTTCAAAACATAGAATATTGACACCTGACAACCCCTTTGCTGGGGAGTAAAAATTACCACCTTACCTAATGGACAGCTTGACTGGTTTACATTCCTTCCCCTGCAAGAAGGGCCATCTTTTTTGAGAAGAATCACACACTTAAGAATTTGACAGATGTTCTCCTGGCAAAATAACTACTAACTTGAGTTTCAATTTTTACTTCTTATATATATATATGCACACAATGATTATTCTCCAATTAAAGTCATATACTGTTAATGCAAAAAGTGAATTTATCAACAATGATCACAATCTTGTTTTTTATCTGTTGCTTAAAAAGTAACTACCTACTGTTAGGTTAATTCTGGCTTGGTGACTGACACAAACACACATATCACACAATCCGTTAGTCATAAACCATTGACGAAGTCCGGGACTATAGACAGATCTAGCTGCACCTAGTCTCCCCTCTGTCAGGAAGCCCAGAAAATAATGATGCCCATCCTGAATCTTGTGATTCAGCAGGAGGCCATGCCCCAGCCACCTTTCAGAGCTGTGCTTATTTTCATGGCACCTAGTTGCAATCTTTTCATTAAAAGAATTTATAAATGTGACATGTTTATATGATTCTGTAGGAACATTTTTTGCAGTTGAGAGTAATTTATACCACCAAATGGAGCAAGTAGTACTGAGCTTTCATTCATCCCAATAATTTTCTTTCTGAGCTCTTTGAATGGTCTCAGGAAGTAGAATCTGGGAATAGCTCTGAGTAGACCAGATGAGCTTCTCATAAATATAATCATAGAATCATGGAATTATTTCATTTGGAAGTGTCTGGTAAAGGTTGGCTAGTCTAACACCCGCCTGCCATGAGCAGGGACGTCTTTAGCTAGATCAGCTTGCTCAAAGCACTATCTAATACAGCCTTAAATATTTCCAGGAATGGGCCACCTACCATTTCTCTGGGAGTCTTCCTGTGCTTCACAACTCTCAGCATCAAAAATTTCATTATATCTAGTCTGAATCTTTCCTCTTTTAGTTTAAAATCATTGACCATTGTCCTTCCACCACAGTCCCTGCTAAAAATCTGTCCCCATTTATATTATAACCCTCCCCTTTAAGTACTAAAATATTGCTATGAGGTCTTCCTGGAGCCTTTTCTTCTCCAGGCTGAACAACATCAACTTTTGCAGCCTTTTTTCACAAGAGAAGTGTTTCATCTTTCTGATAATTTTGGTGGTCTTCCTCTGGACCCACTCCAACAGGCTCATGTCTTTCCCCTGCTGAGGGCTCCAGAGCTGGATGCAGTACTTCCACATAGGGTCTTACAAGAGCAGAGTAGAAGGGTAGAATTAGCTTCCTTGACCTGCCAACCATATTTCTTCTGAACTCAGAAATGGTTGGTCTTCCAGGCTGTGGGTACACATTGATGGCTTTTGTGTAGTTTTTGATTCTAGCAGTACCTCCAAGTCCTTCTTTACAGGACTGCTTCATCCCATCAACCCTCAGCCTGGGGGATGCCTAACTCAGGTGTAGGACCTTGCACTTGGCTTTGTTGAACTTCATGATGTTTACACAGGCCTAATTCTCAAGATTCAGCTAGGTTGTTGGCCTTATCACCTTATTAGTAGAACACCCCTTAATTTCCTTGAGATGTTCCACTACCATTTTCCTTTTGGTTGCTGTTGCCCTAGGAGCACCTGGATCACCTCCATAAGACTTCAAATGTGCTGCAGCATTGCCAGCACATCTCAGGGCACCATTTTGAGGGCATTTGCTAGCATCTCCCAGCTTGTCACAGCCAAGGCTGGCATTCACTTACTCCAACTTCAAGTCTACTTTAGGTAGTTGTTTCATATTCTAAAGTTTGCATTCTTTGTGTCAGCCTTTTAATGATTTTTTTTTAATCTAATTCTGTGAGGTTTTCTTCCTTTTTAAATATCGTAGTATATTGCCTAGATGTTTCAGTTTGTTTTTACATGGTGTTATAATATAAAATGAAATGCCAAGTTATCTATTCACAGGAAAAAAATAACTCAAATAAATTGTGACAATAGATAGAAAAAGTAAATAAATATTCATGAGCATTTTAAAATTTGAATTTACAAGAAATAAATATAGTACAATGCTTTGGGGAAAATATGCAAATATTAAGGAAACAATTATTAATGCTCTACTTATATATTCTTACTTTTTATTCTTTGTTTAAGAGGGCACATTCAGTTTGTGTTCTTGCATAATAAAGTCCCACATTTTAGAAAAGATGGGTTTTATTTTTTGAGAAAAGAAACCCACCTCAAATTAGCAATTATGGAGAAAGGTGGATTTAACACAGAAAGATACGCTTAAAATTAAGAAATTGCACTGAGAAATAAACTTCATGGTTATTTCTGACCCATCTGTTTCTCATAATTGCATAAAGACATACGCATTTTAATTGTGAAAGAATTCCCCTGACAGTACTTCATTTGCCTTAAATAACCAGTCACAGCCCACACACTCTCTGCAGCACATTCAGAGGGGGTGTACATGCAGTCCTTGTAGCAGATGGAAAATGACTCTATCTGTGTCACCAGGGTGAAGGAGAAAGACCTCTCAAAATTGCAGATGTGGTAGAGGAGAAGTGAGACCGATAGCATCACCATCACAAGTGGAGCTGGCAAATCACTAGAGGGAAAGTTGTGATACTGTAGGAGCATCTTTGATGCACATGCAGGAGCAGAATGAAGTCTAGACTCTGATTTAAGAGGGCTTTTGTTCCTGATATCCAGACAGATGTTGTATTTAATAAGTATGGACAGATTCACAAAGGATTTATTTATTTTGTCCTGTACATCTGTTTCTATGGTTTTTGGTGGTGTACTGCTGAATTTATACAGATAAACCAGATCAGCAGGTTATCTTGTCTAGAGAGGATGTGGCTGATCAACATAAAAGTGTGTGTGTCTCAGGAAAAGAGAAATACTCCTTTCCATAAAGCTAGCCAAGAAGTAAGAGGAGAAAGAAATTATGAGCTTTCTTATAAATATGGAGTTTTCTCTAAATAATTACCCTCTTCAGAGAGTGCAGCAAGTGATGTGTTTATAGCACAGTTCTATGCTTATACCAATACATAATGCGGTGGGTGCCAATGAACTTCACGAACAAATCAATATGATTTCAGATGAAGTTATTCATTTAGGGTTCATTCCTTGTTTATATAGGACAAACAGGCCAAAACACCAGATAAACACTGATTGGTTATTTTGCTCTAGCAACTAGCCCCTCCTGGCAACTGCCCATCCTACATCTCTCTCTTGCTAGCCTGAAAACTCCTGCCCACATCCTCAAGCCACTTCATTAACATAACACAACAAAGTCATTCACCACTTTTGTGACTTTCCCAAATCTGCCCTGCCAGGGCACTTGAAGAAACAAATAGCAACATATATATTCTATTCAGAAGGAATTTTGCAGGTCTATTTATTCTCTACTTGTCTAGAGCATCTGATAAGCACACACAAATGTGTCAGTGAACATGGCCAATCAAAGGCAAAGTTTTAAGAATAATGCATATTTCCAAATACTGTTCTACAGATTGCTTTCTGGCTAGTGACCAGTTTGTTAGGTGTCAACTTCACTCCTTAAGGAGCTTTTGATCTAGTCAAGGGTGCAGCTCTTGGTGCCTTCCATAGACTCCTATTTCCGGAAAAAAAGATAGGTACATGTCTGAATGTTTTTCAAAACCAGACATGCATATTTAAAGGTAGTTCATGTAAAGATGTTAACATTTTAATTCTAGAGTGTTTACTCTTTTTAGAACATGTGAGGCTTTTTGGAAAATGTTTTTTCAAGCTTTTTGATAACCTGTGAAGCTCAGTGCTACAGAATGATTGGAAGATTTAACTTTGATCAATAGATTTTGCATTTACAGCAAAACAGGATTAAAACTTGTTTAGTTTGTTGACAACAGTCAGGTTAAATATTTTGAACATATAGAGGTCACTCCTAGTATATATGTCATGTCTATTACGTCTAGGAGTACCTGCATACTTTGTCCATCTTTCTTTAAGGTACAGGGGACAATGACACTAATTACTCTGTAGCTTTTTCCTTCAGACATCCTTGTAATAAAATTTAGCTGAAGGATCCACATCTAAAGACTATCTCAAAAAAAATAGTAGTTACTGCGTAGTCAATATGTTTGCCTGCTTTATTTTGATCACCTTCAAAATCCAGTACTTTGGCAGTGGCATGAGGTGGAAACTCATCTGCATATGTCTTCTGTATTCCTTGTCATATTAGTTTGGAGTTACCTGTCCAAAGCAATGCATTTGAGATAAGCAGGTAACAGTCATTAAACATGAAGTGAAATCCCTGTAGATGTTACACACATTTTAGAAAGAAGAGATTTGATGGAGCATACTTCCAAAACAGTCTCTTTTCCATACAGTGAATTCTAATATCAGTTGTCATGTTATACCCAGAAATCTAGGTGATTTGTGAATGCATTTTATTGGGGAGAGGCAAAAAATATACTTTTTTATTATTAAAGTGTGCAGCTTTTTTTTTCATTGAAATGAATGAGGTCTTGGAAAAATATTGCTAAGTTGATGTGATGTTTGATGGCCAAGTCAAATACTACAGTCAGAGTGAAATTGAAGTGAAGTTTCACCTTTTCTCTATCCTCATAAAAAATCATATTTTGAGAGCTTGCCACAAGAGCTAAATTTCATGTATTATATAAATATTATAATGCTGAAGTGATTACTATCAGAAATACAGTTTTCATTGAAAAAGATCATCAACATGACTTTCTTGAGTAGAGAATATAGGAGTACTAAATTGAAGTGGAGATGTTCCTTTAATGGTAAAAAATTTCATGTAATAAAACTTAGAAACTCTTTCCATCATGAGAAATGGCTGCTGAGAAGTTGTTTGTCAAATGCATGCCAAATAAAGTAGCAAGCATGCAGATGTTTGTGAAAATCTTCCTCTGTTGTGCTGTAACCTGACATAAAATTCAAGTATATGTTAAAATGTGACACCTTTTGCTCACGTCTTTGATCTCAGATTGGGGAGTAAAGTCAGTTGGATCTCATTTGTTTACTGGCCAGTAGATCTGTCTGTGTACACAAAATACAGCATGAAGATTCATCGTGAAGGTACAGATGCTGCACAGACACTCATTGTCAGTGTGTTTCATTTTCAAAACAAAAAGAAAATAAGTTATTGTGATCTTTTCACAGAGCAATGCTGATTTGTAGTCTCCAGTCCTTCCAACAGGAGTCTCCATTACAAGGATCCTTGCCACAACATCTTCAGCTGTGAAGGTGAAGGTATAAGGTGTGATACCACATTGTTTTTCCAAAAACTAACATTTGTCCAACTAGATAGTAATGCTCTGGAGGTAAATGGTAATTCTCCTTCTCCCAATTATTGTATTTCCAAGTACTTTACTTCTGTATTTTGTGTCTTTGGAAGAACTGCACAGCAGAGTAGTAAGGACTAGAAGGGACCTCTGGAGATCATCCAGTCCAATATGCCTGCTAAAGCAGATTTATCTACAGTAGGCTGCATAGCAACATGTCTAGGCAGTTTTGAATATCTCCAGAGACAGACCTCACAACCTGTCTGGGTGGCCTGCTCCAATGTTGTCAAACTTCCAGAAATTTTTTTTTTCCTTCATGTTCAGGTGGAACTTCTTGTGCTGCAGTTTGTACCTGTAGCCCCTTGTCATGTCACTGGGCACCACTGAAAGGAATCTGGCCCTGTACTCTTGCCCTTACATATTTATAAACATTGATCCCTCTCAGTCTTCTCTTTTTCTGGCCCAGTTCTCCAGCCTGTTCAGGTCTTGATGAATGGCAGCACAGCCACAAGGAAGATGATTCTTGCAAACTGCACTGAAATAAGTTACTACTTGAAGCCTTACTGATGCTCGTAAGTTATGTGTAAGCAAGGCTGGTAAAGTGGGGTTGTATCCAAATGTATCAGTGATGAACCCAACTACATATGCTTCAAGAGGATCTTGTCTCTTATCTGATGCACAAGAGGAATAGCTACTCCTCTCATAGAACTATATATAGATTTTTAGGTAATCTTCATGATCTTCAGATCAACCCTGAATAAGGTATTCCCGTGTTAGGTACCTCACTCAGGGAAATTTTTAAATTCTATGGTTACTCCAGTTACCTCTTGGAGGATTCAAGAGGTCAAAGTGTTTAGAAGAAATTATAGTTGTTCTTTCATCATGAAATACAGTCATACAATCATATTTTTATAATCTGTCTCAAACTTTGATAACAGACAGCAAAGGCATACTCAAAGTATTTTCCAGTGAACATGAGTCATAAAGTGTTTAGTGTTTTCATCTTCTGGAAATGTAAATTTGACATAGATGTTATACAAATAGGGAAGTATCCTTGCTGGTTTAGTTGCTTTAGGAAAATGACATAGACATGCATTTATAATTTCAAATATGTTTGAAGGTTTGTATGTGCAGTTATTTATGCATGTGGGTTGAGGTGATTGTGATAGAATTATCATGTTTTAGATTATTTCCTTTAATCTAATTAAAAGTGCTAGTATCTGATATTTCAGAACAACTTATGTTGCTGTAGTGACCCTTGTTTTTGCTTGATGTGAAACTGTACAGTTACTTAACAAAATTAAATAATACAGATATGTCAGTTGTGTAACCCAAGTTTGTTTATGTATTTTTCTACTTTGTTTAAACTCCAGTATTCATTTTTTCTCCCTTACTATATTTTATAGGAATATAATTAACAATATGAGCTAGCCAAGTAATCTGCATAAACAGTTCCATTTACTTAAGAGTGGATTAAAAATTCTATGCAATCATCTGGGATAGAAACAAAAAAGGTTTTCAAGCTCAATGTGAGACTTGTTTTAGTTTAAGTGGGATTTGAACCAGTCCACAGCTTTCAGTGGGGAATTAACTAATGACACTGGCATCCATTTAAATCACTGACTCTGCTGGCATCCAGTTGTCAGTACCTTTTATGCACAGGCAATTTCCAGAGTAAGACATATGGAAAACAGTCTCCAGATTAACCTTGTTCCTAAGATTAGCAAATTGTTCAAGAGTCAAAAGGTAGAAACTATACCCATAACTTGCATTCCAAGTACCCTATGNAAAAAAAAAAAAAAAAAAAAAAAAAAAAAAAAAGCAAAAACCATTTCTTTTGTTTTCTGGTTTCTGTTCTTTCACCAGTAAAGTATAAACTTTCTCAATTGTATTACAGAAATACCGCCCCAATCCAATATTAGGGAGGACTAAATGTGCCTGTATTAACTTTGGAAACTTTGATTATGAAGTGAGTTGCTTTAATTTATTTTTACATAGAGAAAATAATCTCAACCTTAGTTTGTCTCCACTTTACCATGTTTACTGGATGAGCAGACTGAAGCCATGGAGATAAAAAATGGTCCAAAATGACCTGGTGAGACATAAGACACACTCTGCAGACTACTCATAGACATTTCACAGAGGATTTCACATTCACTGTTGAGAATAAGGGAGCCATAAATGCCTGTCTTTAAGTAACCAAGATTTACCTTATTCTTTAATGGATTCTCTGGAATTCCTTCCTCTTCCACGTGAAAATGTGGCTTAGAGGATAACCTGATAAGCAATCTTCATATCCCTTGTCATATTAGGGAAATGTATGACAACTAATTAGAGAACTCCCTTGCTGAACTGTTTATCTCTTTATGGTTAGTGTTTCCACGCTTCACTTTAATTGTGTACTGTTTTATTCTCCAGGATTGAAGACAAAAAAAAACCCAAAACAACAAACAAAAAACCAAACCAACAATGAAAAAACCCTCACAACCTGTTATTTTGACAGTTGTAAAGTTTGTGAAATAACTAATTTATGACCTACTGACTTCTCATTTCTAAGTCTGTGTGTGAAGTCATTCAAAACATCTAAACAAACTCAGCTCTAGGTTGAACAAGGGAACATGGGATCTTTGTAAATGCAACTCAGCATGAAGGTTTGGTATGTGCTGTGAACAGCACCATTATCCCAAATAAACAGCTGTCTCCATTAGGAGTTAAGAAAAAGGATTGATAACAAGCCTGCTCTCCCTAGGATAATAAACACCTATTGACTTTGCAGGTAATAATTCTGAAAAGCTAAATGGATTCTTGCTTTTCAATCAAGACTCATTTAATGGTAACAACTGAAGATTAGTTTCTACTCCAAATTACTGCTAATTGAATCTTGTTCTCTATGTTTGCTTCTAGCTTTATCTGACTCTTCAGGCTTAGCTGTAGCTCTGTAAATGTTACTCTCAAGAAAACTCATTGTGTCTCCCAAATCCTTTTTCATTACCTATGTGTACTCTATTCCTGATACACTGATACTTCTCTCATCTCAATAAATAAGATTTCAGACCTCCCAAATTACATTTCATGTTATTCATTATAGAATTTACCTATGCATAATTTAACTTAACATTTTGGCTCCTTGGCCAGGGTGCTCTGTTTTATCAGCCATTGCTGGCATGGAACATGGTGCAGTATTTTTTTTCCATTTAATGGAAACTTCTCATGTCTTACTGAAAAACCATCAAGAGAGATGATGTAATTCATTTGCCCTAGAATTCATGTCATATACAGTGAAAGGTTTTAGCATTGTACATGTGCTGGCTTTCATTTTAGATTTAGGTCACATTACTCATGCCTCCGGCTTTTTCTTCAACCCATCTTTGTGCAGAATATGTTTAAATGTATTACAATACTTTTCTGTCTAGAATTTGATTTCAGTGATTCTGATGTCTGCTCCTTGGCCTGAAGTTGCATCATTCTATGATAGAACAATGAGGTGACAATGAGGCAGATGAAACTACTTAAAATAAAAAAAATTAACCCATTCCTTGAGACCAGACTTTATGTTTGTCTTACTATCATTGAGTGACTTTCATAAAAGGAATGTCACTTTACTACTAAGGCATGGGGGTTGGGGAAGAGGAGCAAGAATCATAAAAAATTCTAGCAATTTAGGTGTAAAATTATTGTTTCCACTTGAATATACTACTGACTGTGCAGTGCCACAGGATGAACTGCCTTCTTGTCCCCCACCCAAATACAGCAGGTAAGCAAATAGGGAAAGATTCTGGCTTCTTCACAGTCATCATTCAACATAGAAGTTTGCTAGAAACATTCTGGTTTCTTCACAATCACTATCCAGCACACAATTTGCTGATATTGGGGCAAAGGAAGGCTTTGCCTGCACCAAGTGTTGATAGTAAAGAAGTAAACCAACATCTGCTAACTTTGTCTGGTTTTCTGTTTTCTTCTCTGAATGGTTAGTTCAATTGTATGTACTAACACATTAATGAAGGATTGGATAATATCTAATGCTTTATAAAAATGTAGTAAAAGGGATAATGCATTAGCTGAAGAAAAAGCATAAGCTTGCCCTGGGCTTGGCGGCTGTTGATATTTTTAGGTAGATTAAAGTGATCATGTGATAAAATGGACAGAGCAAACAACATTTATCAGCTTTTAATTGGTAGCCTGCTATTGGTTTATTAATTTTCAGCAGTGTGTACTCCTCCAATTCAGCTAGAGGAGTAAAGTATCTGGATAAAATAACAGGATTGCATTTAGTCTAGAATACATTGATCCTAAAGATATAGAGACTGCATTCATTCTCTGTCACTCTGCTTTGTCTATTAAACTTAAATTCAGTTATATAACTCTTCAAAGGAAAAGTCTGGAGTCAAAGAAATAATCTTTGAAGAGGAAAAAAAAAAAATCTAATTCTTTTGCTATGGCTTTCCAAGAAATGAGGAGTTTTCTTCTTATCCAGGGCAAAATTTTAACATTTAGTATAGTTCCAGTAGAAACAAGCATATAAATTTAGGAGTTTTTCTGAAACTACTTGTACAGGTACTCACTGTTAGATGCAAGAAGAAAATAAGAAAAATTATTCATTAGAGCTGTATGCTTTTCTCTACTCTCTACAACAGAAGTGAAAATATTGCTTTTAAAATAAATGGTTGACTTTCATCACTAAGGAGAGATAATTTCTACTGATGTAAATTTCTTTACATGAAAATTATTTGAGGTGTACTATTCTAGAGTGGATTTTCCAAAGGAAAGAAAATGGCAAAAATTCATAGCTGAAAGTAGGCACATTATTTCTCAGTTACGCAGAGCAGGATTTGTCACTGTTATCAAATTCTGTAGGAGTGGATAGGCATCAGAAAACTTTCTTATGCAGAATTTTATTCCTATGAAAAGACCAAGGGAAGTTTAAGTTTCAGTTCCCTGTGCTTTGGGATGTTGTCAATCAGAACTTGTGATCTACTTTTTGTTGATAGATCTGCCAGTTTAAACTGTCTTGCTTACAATGTCCCAGACAATCTCACTGGGAGGAAAAGAAAAAAAAGATTGAACTGAGTTTAAAGCATAAGATGTAACAGTCAGATTGGCTATTGAAATAAAACAAGGTGAAATGATTGCTTGTCTTCCCATTAAGCATTCTCAAGCCACACAGTTTCCTGACTTCTATGCTTAGGTCCAGAATGCAATTCGGTGGCCTGTGATGTATCAGTGGTCATACTATACTTGATTCTGTCAAATAAATATATACATTTGTATAAAATTCACATTAGTTCACCAAATTTTAAGTCATTCTGTATTGCTTGTTTAGATTCTTTGAAAAGTGTTTTCTATTTATGATGAAAGTAGTGACTTGTAACATTACATGTAAAACTTTCTATTTAGACATGTAAATCTTTCTGTACTACAAAAATGTTTGTACAACATGAATGAAAAAACGTTTTAGTGTGTTCATAAAGGGCAAACAAGAAGAAATCAATGTAATCCCATTACAGAGAATGTTTTTATCCTAGCTTAGTGAATAGCATTAACATGTAATGTTTAGTATATTTGGATTTTGTGTCAAAGTCTAGAAGAAATATTTTCTTAACAAAAAAGGATACCAACCAACCTTAAGGAGAGATTTTTTGATTGTTTTTAATTTAAACTTCATATTAATTGTTAAAAAGACAAACCAAAAAAACCCTCAAAAACAAGTGTGAAGTAAATAAGACTCAAATGGCTCCTTCTCATTTCTGTTTTTTCAGTGATCTGGATTGCACATTTCTGTCTAACTCTTGCTGACTTCATCTGCTCCACTGGGTCCTAGATTCTTTCCTTGACTTAAAAGACAGCTAGAATTCAGAGAAATGAAAATGGCTACCAGCATTGGATGCAAGAATATGTTCCTCTGACCCACGTGAATTGCTGAAATGCAGATAATAGCTGATTTTTCTAGCTCTGCCACTAATTTAACCTTCTGAAGGTTTCTGTCATCTGATTTTTAAACAAAAGAGAAGTATGAGAGCTTCTGTGAGGTCTATGTGATTAATGACCTTAAACTCTTTTGGATTCTCAGATAAACCATGCTTAGAAGGCTAAATAAACCAAAAGTGCTACCACTACAGAATGTATGTCTCATTAATGTCACATCCACAATAATTTAAAATTTATTTATTATAATTGCCTTTCCCTGGAATACAGTTTCATTTTTACAAACCATAGGCTTTGCTATGACCAGGTGTTTTGAATAGCTACTGTGCAACTTCAAGTACATAATTAATAGAAGCTGTAATTAACACAAGTTTCCTTGACCTTTTCCTCTAAGCAATCTCTGTATTAACAAGAAAAGCTACCTGGTTTCAGCAGACAAGTCTGCTAGTGGTACATGGTTGTCTGTTTCCCAAGGACATACGCAAATCCAGCAATGCAAGAAAATACCTGCTTTTTTTTTTCCATTGCTGTGATTCACAGATGAATACATTGACCTTTTTCTCTTGCATAACCTTTCAGTAGCAAGACACTGAGACACTCAAACACCCATTCGTTCATCCTATTAATATTATTAAGAAGGCAAAAGTGCAGCTTACTTGAAAACCTAGTAGCCAAAAGTTCAAACAAGGAGACTGAAAGAAAAGAAAGAGTTAGGTATGTTTATTTAGGTTTATGTGTATTGGGTTTTTAGAACATACTGAGTACTTTTCTCTGCAATGTGACTATTCAGTACCTCTAAAATTCTTGATACTACAAGACAGAGTTTTTAACTATGACTTATATTACTTTACTAACATGTTTGTGACACATTCAGCTACTTAATTTCCAATGGATTTTTCCCAGAAAAGGATTTTGAGGCACCAAGCATTTCTCAGATACCAGTAAACACACTGGAAGACATCACAAAAAGCACCTAATAACTCTTATTGTATCATTTGCACCCTTAGTAAGTTTGCAGATGAAACTAAGCTGGGTGGAAGTGTCGATCTGCTGGAGGGTAGGGAGGCCCTGCAAAGGGATCTGGACAGATTGGACTGCTGGGCAGAGTCCAATGGGATGAGGTTTAACACAGCCAAATGCCGAGTCCTGCACCTGGGGCACAAGAACCCTATGCAGAGCTACAGACTGGGTGAGGTCTGTTTGGAGAGCTGCCAGGAGGAGAGGGACCTGGGGGTGTTGGTCGACAGCCGGCTGAACATGAGCCAGCAGTGTGCCCAGGTGGCCAAGAAGGCCAATGGCATCCTGGCTTGTATCAGAAA
>WAAB01024013.1:72622-83109 GCA_013389865.1 Piaya cayana | reverse complement strand
TTTTTTACAGAAAGGGTCATTAGGCATTGGAATATGCTGCCCAGGGAGGTGGTTGATTCGCCTTCCCTGGAGGTGTTTAAGTTACGGGTGGACGAGGTCCTGAGGGACATGGTTTAGTGTTTTTTGGGAGTGGTTGGACTCGATGATCCAGTGGGTCTCTTCCAACCCGGTGATTCTGTGATTCTGTGATTCTGTGATTTTTGAATCATAACTTTTTTTTTCATGCTGTAGCACTATATATTAACTTAAATCATGAGATAAATCAGCAATTTAGACAAGATTCATCTTTAGAATTCTTATGATTGACAACCCATAGTTGTAGACTGTAAGACAGAAGTTGGAACAAAAGAAAAGTCTGGTTAGATATCAAGGAAAAAGTATCTTCACAATGAAGGTGTTCAAGATTCGGAACAGGACACTCCCTAGATATTTAATCAACTATCTATGAACTTAAGAAACATGATCCAACATTGAAATTGGATTCAATAATAAAATGAGGTCAGTTTTCAGTGACAGCTTGGACCAGATGCTTTCAGATACATGTGGACTGGAAATTTTAGAGGTTTTTTAAACATCAGAGCACAGAGATTTCCAAGCAGCTTTCAAATGGACGGGTTGAACTAGAACAAAAGTTTTTCATTATGTGGTACTCTTTTTCATTTGTTTCATAATGCTTAATAGAAGGCAAAACCAAAATGCAGTTGTAGAACATTTGATTTCTTCAATTCTTAACCATGTTTGCTTTTCAACATCTAATGAAAACATAATTGTCATCACATGTACCAGTACATACCAAAATGTATATTTTTCTACATGAACTTAGTGCTACTTCCTTCAACTTTAATTAATCAGAGTGGGACCTTGAAATTATTTTATTACAGGAAAACTATTTTTTACATGAAGCCTTTTCAAATTATTGGTGGGGGATTGGGGCAGAAAAGAGTTGATTGGAAAACAAAGTATGGGACAAGTTACTCTTCATTTGGAATGTAAATTTCTCGTCTTTTCTTTCTCACCCCATCTCTAATGGGCAGGTACTTGTCTCAGAGCACTGATGCTTTTATTGCTATTTAAAGTGAGAGCAGCAATTGTGAACCTTAGGTCAAGTAGTTCATGTCAGGTTTAGAGAAGAAATCTGCAAATGATGTCAGGATATCTAAAGACATTGATTTCTTGCGGCACATCTGCTGTATAGTTCTTCTAAAATTTTCTTATTGTGACAGTTTCTACAAACTGACAAATGGCTCTTTGAATCTTGTTTTCCTATCTGTGCAAATATACAGTATCCTATTTTCGTTAATTCATTTGTGTTAGGATGCTTGAAAGACAGGATAAGCTTCTAATATCTCCAGTTCTCCTGTTGCTCCCTCAGTCCTCTGACCTCACTCCCATACAGGCTTTATTCCCTTTCCAAATGCTGACTTCCAATGAGATATTCTCACATAAATGTTACAGTAACTAATACAGGCAAGAGGTAGCTTTCTACTGTTATATCTGTTATAAGTAATCCTAGATGAAATAATAATTAAAAAAATAATGTGACATTGCTTATATATGGGAAAACTTGAGAGAATTTAGCCCCATGAAAATAAGTATAGCACCTTCAGGAAAATCCTTCAGATGATCACAGCTCTTAATAAGTCAACATAAAATCAGAGACTGAAAAACAGATATATAAGATGTAGGAAAAAAATAGTAATGAACGAAATAAAAATGAAATGAATAAATGAAGTAAAAGAAGCAGTTGTGGTCAGATGATAGTTTTCTTGGGAGTTATAAAATAATCAATAATCTGGTCAGGACCTTATTTAGAAAATTACTGAAACATAGATGTGGGTCATTTTGAAAGTTATGGAGATTTGGTATTAGTACAGTGAAGGACAATAACTGTCATTAAACCATAATATTATAGTTTTCACTATATATGAATTAGGTACCCAGATTACTAGGCCCAAATCTGCGTTAAGATTAATGCCACATTTTGTCTCAAAATTGTCTAATGTTTTACTGCGTATCAGCCTGTTCTACTAATGAACCTGAATACAGGGAACACATTTTAGCTCATTAAGAATGGTCCAGCCAACCCATGTGGTTGAGCGAAACAGAGCCCTTTAGCTCCACCAGTCCCTGCTCTTGCTTTTCTGTATAATTACCAAGACAGTGATGGACACCAACATAACTTGTCAGTTTAAGAGCTTTATGACACAATCTCCATCCTGGGAGAGGGAAAACTGTAGTACTTTGGATGTCTTTTACCCCTCATTTCACTAGAAAAGTGAAGTATTTTATTTCTGTGATTGTTAATTAAAAATATTGACATTTGCATGCATTTCAATAGCTGTAATGGAAAGAGTAGCTGGTTTATATTTGTAGCAAACCATTATGCATACAGGTAAGTCTAGGTGGTTTGAAAGAAATCAGGCTGGACATTAAGAATTTTGTTTTGTCCTTTCCCAAATCATCTTCATAATATAGCACTTACCTCCTTTTTTTTGTCCCTCTTACCTAGAGGAAGACAATTTTTTAAAAGGCATAGTCTCTCAAAGATTTTCTGAATACTGTCACAGCCCCTTATTTGAGCCTTTTTGTTTAGGCACTGTTAACTGGTCTTAAAGGCACCCTACAAGTAGGATATATACAGCTTGTAAGTATAAATATCCCCTTTAGTAGACAACATAAGAAAAGATAGTAAGTATTTAACAAGCTGTTAAGGTAAGCATTAGTGTATTAACTGTTCTGATAAGGCACATAAAGAGTCTTTGCTGGCCAGGTAAGCGGCAGGCAGGATTGAATAATTCTTCTTCCTGTGTCCCTTAAGTAGGTCCTCAGTTTATTGAACTGTTTCCAGTTTCTGAACATCCCTCTTGAACCAAGAGATCCAAACCAGACATACTATTCCTGGAATGGTGTCACCAGCACTGAGCAAAAAGGGACTGTAATTCCTCTTGTTCTGATGGCTGTGATTTTCCTAGTGCACCTTGTTGTGCAGTTTACCTCGTTCAAAACGAAAACATCCTTTTTGTTCATATATGGGTTGGTATACACTATTACTCCATGTCCTGAAGCAGATATTTGCACTTTTCCTTGCTAACTTCAATGATTCTCTGATGATCTAATCTTTAA
Source organism: Piaya cayana (assembly GCA_013389865.1). Classification (NCBI taxonomy): domain Eukaryota; kingdom Metazoa; phylum Chordata; class Aves; order Cuculiformes; family Coccyzidae; genus Piaya; species Piaya cayana. The sequence goes on along the minus strand of WAAB01024013.1, from coordinate 79,986 downwards.
TTTTAGCAAACCTCACTGAAGTTAAGATCTACAGTTCATTTAACATCTCCCCTGGTTTTGAACTATTCAGAAATGTGCTGAGGAATCACACTTTCTTAGTATCCAGCCAGTTGATGAATATTTTGAACAGTATCGGCCCAAGTATTGATGTCTGTCATGCTCCACGCGTTACCAGCTGCCAAACATACATTGAGTCATTGATGACTACTCAGAGAGATCAGCAGTCTGGACAATTGTCAGCTCATTTAAGTCTGGCCAATCTGTACTTCTTCAGCTTATCAATGAGGCTGCTGTGGGAGAGTTTTATGCGAAGTTTTAGCAAAGTCAAGATATATCTCAACCTCTTTGTTTTCCTCTCATCCATGAGGATGGTCTTTTGTCATTGAAAGCTGTGCTTATCTGGCCGGGATACAGTTAATTTTCATCACTGTAGCTAGTATAGGACTGTGTTTTGGATCCATGCTGGAAATCGCATTGATGATACAGGGATATTTCTGTTAGTGCTGAGAAGTGCTTGTACATAGTTAAACCCTTTTCTGCATCTCACACTACCCCATCAGAGAGCAGGTTTGGAGGACACAAGAAAGAGAGAGGAGACACATCTGGGACAGCTGACCCCAACTGACCAAAGGCATGTTCCATACCATGTAACATCATGCTAAGCATATAAGGCCAGGAAAAGAAGAAAGCAGAGGGTAGACATTTGGATGGTGTTTGTCTTCCCAAGTAACCATCATGCATGATGCAGCACTGCTTTCTGTGAGATGACTGAAGGCCTGCCTGCCAGTTGAAAGTGGTGAATGAATGTTTTGTTCTACCTCTCTTGTGTGCACAGCTTTTGCTTCACCTATTAAATCACTCTTATCTTGTCCCATTAGTTTTCTCACTGGTATCCTTCTAATTCTCTCCCCCATTGCATCAGGGATGGGGAGTGAGTGAACACCTCTGTGTTGATTAGGTTCCAGCTGGGTTTAAACCATGACAGAACCAATCAAATTGGTCAAGCATACTTTACCCTTGTTAAATCTGTCTATTCCCAATCTCCCTCTTCTCCTTTGAGGTTTTGCTCCATGAGTATCTTAGAGACCAAAGTGAGGCTTTCATGCCTTTAATTCCTGAAATCATTGCTCTTGCCCCCTTTAAAGCTGGCTTCAACACTTGCTTTTCTCCAGTCTTCAGGAACTTCCTTTGATCCCCATGATCTTTGAAAGACTGATTGGCTCCACAGAGTCATCAGCTAGATTTCTCAGTGTCCTTGGGCATATCTCCTCTGTCCTTATAGCAGTCTGCATTTCTTCAGATACTGTCTTTACCTGTTATATAAATATATTTTTAGCCTCCCCCGTGAAATCAAGGACTGCCCCTAGTAAGAAGAGACAGAAAACAGTGATCTTACAGTTGCATCAGTGCACTGTGTTAAATTCCCATCAGGCCAAGTCCAAATATACCCCAAATATATCTGTAAGCACTAGCCCACTCACACTAATCTTCCTGACCCCTTGAATGACTTGCTTGTTTTAGTTAATTTCATGACAGGTTAGCCTTATTTCACTGTCTTCTTTTTCTGAGCAATATCTTTATACTCAACATTTATGTTCTTGTTTCCACCTCCATTTCGCTATTAGTTCATTAAGAAACTCCTGGACTAGCCAAGGAGGTTTCTGTGAATATACTTGGCCTTCAAAAAGAGCAACATGGTATTTTTTCCTTGCCTACAAAACCTCTTAACAAGCCAAAGCCTGTTCTGCTAAAGACCAGTGTCCTCACTACTCTAGCTTTCCTTTGGATGCTGAACATAGATGTTTTACAGTCCTTGCAACCAGATTGCCAGCTGTGACCACATTTTTCTCCACATTTTTTCCTGGATGTTTTTAGCAGCAGCTCAACATTTTGAACCAACTTTCAGTGTGAAATCTCTGCTTTTTATCAAAGATAAAAACCTCCGCTTGGCTCATTCCTATACATCCATCTTTCTCTTTGCTAGCAAAACAGAATACATAGATATTTTGCCATGAAGAGTAAGAAGAAGCAAAGGAAAGGAAGGAAAGATAATATTTTGCATAATTTTGCTCATTTTTAATGTGTTAATAATGGAATTTCCTGACACACCTATTTTCTCCTGACTGCTCACTAGTTAATAGATCTAATGATATCCCTACTGATTGGTCCTATCCATAAGGTCATTAAACAGTCCTAATTTTCCTGGTCACCCTCAGATTAAGAAAATAAAGGGCTTCTAACTCCGTATAATCCTTAAATAAGATAGTGTCTCATAAAAATAAAGTTAGAACCCTGTGCATTCTGTGGTGAAAACAATTCCATTGCAAAAAAACCCAAAAACAAAAACGAAAAGAGCTATGTGATTCTGATGGACTCTTACATAGGATTCTGCCCATCTCACTTCTTCAAAACAATTTCTTTTTAAAGGGCAGCAGCTGTTTTCCAAGACTTTTCTAAGAGTTCCCACAAGATGTTCAGATGATCCATCCTGACTCTTTGCCTGTTTAACTTATAGAATTTGTGTTCTTGATCCCTAAGCATGGCTGCATCATCTGGCTAAGCTGCAGTTTATCTTCCAGATTTGCTTTAAAGTCAAAAAACAGGCACCCCATACCTACATCAGTTGTTAAAATGATTAATCCCTATGTGTTTCAGATGTGGGCAACTCCAAAGGAATTAATCACTGCACCCTTTTCCATGCTTGGCTTGAGAATGAAATGAAGGCAGATCCTTATATGCAAAGAGGGTTAAAATACAGTTGTAATTTCCTACAGCTTTTGCTAAGAACAACTGCAAAGAAGTGAGATTAATGCTAGGGAGTAAAAGATTTGATGATACTCAAGATAGAGAATGAGTGTGAAAAGTGCTTGAGGAAACAATGGTACATTGTAGTGATACAATCACAAACCTATCACATTTGTAAGGAAGGAGATTTGCCACCATCTGTCGGTGAATAGGGGGAAGAAACAAACAATAAAAGTATTTGTTTCCTGTCTTCTCGCACAAAATCAGTATTTTCATTATTTCTTTAAATCATGTGCATTTTAGATGCAAGTTAATGAATGATTGATGTTCCTTTTACACGACAAAGAACCACAGGTTTTCTTTAATATGCCCACAGTAAAGGTTCGCTTTGATCAACACCCTTGTTTTAGTATGAGTAACTAATAAGAGACAGTAGAGGAAAAGGAAAAAGGACTTCGATCCCATTAGGGATTGTTTCATAGGTGATGCCTGAATTGCAAATGATTGTCTCTCCCCACTCAGTGTAAGGAAGTAGAGTTGAGCTATCTCTTATGTCTCCTCTGAGCTGTATGTGGACTTGATCTGCTCAGGCTGAACTGCATCATTTCCTTTCCCAAACCAATGTGTTTAGACCTATATAAGATGTCTGCACAACACTGAACTAAGTCAGGGTGAAAAAGAAATCAATAGTAATAAAATCTTCCATTGTGTAAATCTCAGAAGAAGTAAATGAATTTAGAGGATTGGATCTGTTCTTTCTGAAACAGTCTCTGTACTGTTGGTATTTATTCACTGTTAGGTGAAAAAGGGCTTTCAGGGAATTAAAAAAGATGTATTGCTTCTCTCTCCTCTAGAATCACAACTCTCCCCAGCAATCACAGTCTGTGTAATATGTGGCTAGATATCTTCTTGTATCAGGAAGAGTTGCAAGGGCAGATTCTCCTTTCCAAGCCCCAGTGATATTTGCTGTCTGCTTCATCTCACATTGCTGAATTAAGTATCTAAGATCCCCATAACAATACTGAGTCCCAAAAAATAGGAGTCAAAGAAAGCTCCATAATCTGCAGCCTTCTGCTAGTGGTAGAAAATCTTCCTACCTTTGTTTTAGACGTTGTTCCCAAACTCTGCCCCACAGGCTGATGGAGGCTTAAGAAAAAAATATTAATAAAATAGAGTCCCCCAGTGTTTAACTCTGACACCTGTTCTCCTGAGCGCACATATACATTAGTGGCTTGGTATGTGACACTAACACTTTCTTGACATAAATCTTTAACATCTACACTTGATGCCTGTTAGACCATGCTTCATGCTATCCTGGTAAATAATAATAACATATTTTCTTTTCAGAGAAAACAAATTGAACCTTGTGTAAGAGCATCCACAGTACTGTGTGTTATGAGAAAACAGACAAAAGGTGCTGAAAGATGGAGCAAGCCTTAAAAGGAAAATGATCATTCATCCCAGAAATGGAGAAAAGAGATGTAAACCTCAGCATTTTTGTGTAAGACATTCACCACAAGGCTCAGAAAGAGTCTGTGCAGCAGGTGTGGGCTATCACTCCAATGTCATGATTTAGTTATAGCTTGCTATTTGCCTTAGATACCTTCCACTTCTAGCTTTAGACTGCTTGCTACTGATTGATTTCTTCTCTTTACATCTGAATTTGTTTAGTCTTTGAACTTCTCTCAATTTTTAACTAGGTTTTGCTTATTGGTTTTTTTTGTGGGTTTTTTGGTTTTTTCTTGGTTTTTTTGGTTTTTTTTTTCCTCACTTTACTACGTCTTGTGATGAACATAGACAGCCAAAGGAGTCATCTTCAGGGAGCAAACAGGTAACCCATGGAGAAAAAACTGACTTGTGGAAATGCAGACAAGTCTGACAAAACATAGACAATCTACTGACAGCATAAAAAATTCACCAAGCAGTTGCAGGTATCAGATGACAGCTAAAAAACAAACCTATTCTTAATGTTTACTGAGTACCATGGAGGCATCAGGGAAAAATGATGAACAGCATAGCAATGCTACACTATGTCTGAACATCTTTGTGAGATGATGGGAAGTGGAGGCATCTTTTTCCCCTTCTTATCATGAAGTAAAGGAAAGATATTCAACTGCTTCCAGGAAGAGGAGCAGAAAGTAGGTAAAGTATTTGGCTCTGGGGCACATGTGCTCTGCTCCAACCCTAGGATAAATAGAGTGGACCCACAAGTCACAAAAAAAAACTCGATTAATGCCTTGCTCCGAGCCTGGTGTGAGGAAAGGGACTTTGTATTCTTTGATCATATGGAGGTTCGTGCACCCCCTGACGCGGTTGCTAAGGCTGGGGCATGTGGGTCGACTAGCGGGGCTAAGGCCCTTACTAAAAACTTAGCTAAGCTCATAAATCGAGCTTTAAACTAGATGTGAAGGGGGAGGGGATCGAGCCCAAGCTAGGCAAGAGTGAGCCTGGATGTGGGGCACTAGAGATTCGGAGAGGGTGTGCTGGTGAGGGCCACCAGCACATCACCGCACAGGAAGTGGGGGAGAGTGCACCTTGGAGCAGTAAAGGAGATACAGGCACTCTGGTGCAAGCTACTCCAGTTAACAGGCAATTGGGAACAAACAGCTAGGGGTAATCTCTAGATCGATGCCTCTTGTTCATGTGGAAGACTTCAATCTCCCTAATATCTGCTGAGANGGCAAGGGAACCCATGAGGACTGGGAGCTCTTCAAAAAGGAGATCCTGGCAGCTCAAGAGAAAGCCATCCCCATGTTCCGGAAAAAAAACCAGCAGGGGAAAGAACCAGCTTGGTTGAACAGAGAGATCTTGAGTGAAATTAAGAAGAAGAGGAATGGTTATGGGGTCTTGTGATGGTTTGAGCAAAAATCCTCCCAAAACCCTCACAGCATCTGCAGCCCCCCCTTCCTTCCAATCCTCACCCCCCTGTACAAGCCAAAGGGAGGTAAGGAGAAGAAAAGAGAGACTAAAAAATGCTGTAGTGATTATATATAATGTATTAACACTAATATGCAACTAAAATACTACATATACGGTAATCAGAGAATAAAAGACCCCCCAGAACAACCCCTGCCCCGTAGGGAAGCAATCAGAGATCCCCAAAAAGGAAGAAACCCCCCTGCCATTAATTACAGGACTTTAAGTGTGGCTCAGGAAGTTTTTGTGGAGGTCAGTTATATGCTGGGCTACCATTTACTACTGTTAGACTGGAAAGAAAGTCCTTGCATAAAGGAGTTAAATATTTAAGCATCACTTCAACACAGTGCTTAAAACATTTTTTTTTTCTGTTAGAGGCTTAGTAGGATTGACTCCTGGAAAATCACACAAGCAATTTGCTGCTTGGTTTTCTTCTTTTGAAAATCCATGTTAAAACAGTATATAAGCACTGGAACACCCAAGTCCAAATGCATGTAAAAGATTGTTTTATATTTCTTTTGTGACAAGATTAGCTCTTATTATGAAATACAATATCAAAATAGCCTGCTTGTACATCTTTATGAATCAGAGGATTTTTGTCAGAATTTCCACTTATCAATATTGCCATTAAATCAACTAATGAAGAACAGAGATGATGGAATATTTAAGTAAATTGTCTTAACTAGAGATCTCAAATCTATCTGTTGATGTGTATCTTATGTGAAATTTACATTAATTATTTCAGTCACATTAATTCTATATTTCTGATGTCTGGGCTTAGTTTTCTTGGTTAGTATTTTGGGGAGTGAATATTTTTTTTGAAACAAATAAAAGTAGCCGTTTTTCTTAAAACTGCTGAAGTCTACCTAAATTCTTAGGCTGACAAGCACAGATGGCTACAGTACTAAAAGCATTGTCACAGGGTATAAATTTTTAATACCCTTTGCTAACTTTAGCTGTGTTTATTTGCGTATTTTTCTCTTTTCCCTGATCTATAAATCAAAACAATCCCCACATTATTAACATTTCCCCAAACTCAAAATAAAGTAATTCTTGCATTTATTATTGCCTTTGTGAACTTCTGAAGTTTTTATGGGACTAGGCTGGAAAAAAAAATCGCAAATTTTAAAGACGTTTTAATTATTATTCCAGTCAGTAAAGTATAATGAAAGCAACACATACTGAAAAGACATTTACTGCCACTGGGACTCTTCAAATTCTTCTAATTCCATGCCTGGGAGCTAAAAACAGACCTTGAACCCTAAGGTGGAAGATTCAGCAAACTTTTTGTGCTTGCTTGTAGATGGAACCTGAGTGCACAGTGCAATGCTGCTGCTCAGCAGATGTTATGATCCCTGTGCTGGCATGTATGTGTGATATCACCAGTGTCTATTCTAACCAGAACTAAATGGTGTTTTCATAGAATCAAAGAAGCATAGAACCACCAGGTTGGAAGAGACACATTGGATCATTGAGTCCAACCATTCCTATCAAACACTAAACCATGTCCCTCAGGACATTGTCCACCTATGCCTTAAACAACTCCAGGGAAGGTGAATCAACCATCTCCCTGGGCAGCCTCTGCCAGTGCCCAATGACCCTTTCTGTGAAATTTTTTTTTCCTAATGTCCAGCCTAAATCTCCCCTGGTGGAGCTTGAGGCCATTCCCTCTTGTCCTGTCCCCTGTCACGTGGGAGAAGAGG
>WAAB01024013.1:32984-72167 GCA_013389865.1 Piaya cayana | reverse complement strand
TACATTTTGCTTTTTTTTTTTTGGCTTTGAATTTGCATTTGCCACTATGGAATTGCATTGCCAGCCAGATAACATTTCAACCAGACTGTGGATTCTGTAACCTAATTTTCAGTTAAAGCAAGGAACTGGTGTGGCTAATGACATGCACAGTCACATTTTCCACGGGAAGGTATCCACATGAACATGTGAAGAGGCAGACTGAAGGGAGGTGAAAGACCATTTTCGAAGCAAGCTATGATTAGTTTCACTGAAACTGGTGAAAAGCTGGACTGTTTTGTGTTGCCACCATAGCAGTGAAGTTGATGGGTTGGATGGAATACACACACGTGAACACAAACAGATAAATGCATTCTGCATCCACTTACAAGTTGTCATTTGGAGTGGGTTTAATGTAAATACTGAATAAAAGAGGGACAGTTCTTTGCTATATTCTGGGTAAGATTAAGTTTTCTCTGAGAATCTTATTGAACCACAAATAAAGCTCTAATCTTAAACAGAGTACCATAAAAATAACCAGTAGCAAAATGCATTATTAGCACAATTTCTGTTGGAATACAATACAGCAGGTGCCTTCGGGTGTAGTGTAGTTGTGCAGGTCAGGAGTAACAAATGATATAGTATAAAGGGAATTTCCTTACAAGAATTCCTATTTCTTTCTTCCAAGTCTTCTACAAGTACTCATTTAAAGAGAAAATGAGAAATTTGCCCTGGTACCCACCTAAATTAGTTTACTAAAATAGTACTGACTTCATGAGAAGAGAGTACAGTATACATGCAAGAAGAATCAGCACCTTTTTTTTGTCAAATATCTGTGAACATCCATAGTTTCCTCAAAAAAAGAAAAAGTATTATACCATACATAATTGTATACCCAAGTGAAGGATAAGAGTTGTTTGATTAAAAAATAGATATACATGAATATTTGAGATATTCCAGGTATCCCTCCTGACATTCAGACAGGATTCAAGTCTGTTCCAGGTGATGTGTTCTTTCTGCCAGTTCCTTGCAAATGTCTGAGTCACTTCATAAGTTTCAGACAGAAAAATTCTCTTCCTACTTTTTTATTCTATATCATCAAGTTCTCACTGACAAGGTTTCAAAACATCGAGAGTTTTGTGACTTGGCTGCAAATTTATAAATTATAAATACAATTAAAAACTAACACAATGTTTCAAGTATTTTAAATAAATAACAACTACTGATAACCAACACCAACTTTTACATTAAAATACACTACACCACTGATAGGGAGCATGGTGGGAAAAGGTTTAAGAATCTGAAGTTTATGTCTGTTGAATTACAATATGTTTCAACAAGAAAGAAGTTATCAACTGTGCTTATTAGCTGTCTGTCTTTACTTTTAACTCATAGTTCCTCATGGCAAATGTGAAGGGTTCGTTGCCCACATTCTCCACCAAAATTACTGTGATAGGTTGAGTGAAATCCACCTGCTGACCACCCAAACCCCCACAGCAGAATGCAGTCCCTCCTCTTTCCCCACTCCCCTGTACGAGCCCAAGGGAGAAAGGGAGAAGAAAAGAAAGACTGAGAATACTGAAAACAAGCAGCCCACAGCTGTAAGATTATATGCTCATCTATTAACACTAATATGCAACTAAAATATCATCTACGCATATTCCAGAGATCCCCCAAAAAAAGACCTCCCCCTGCCATGACGAGAAATTAAGAATACAGAAACAGATCAATAAAAGCTAACAAGAGAAAAAATAAAATCATTACTCTCCTCAGACAGGAGGACTTCATTAATTCACCCGACACTCCATGCTGCTAACGGAGTCCACAAGGCTTCACTGGGCATGACTCCTACACAAACCAGCAGACCAACACAGACCAGACCTTCCCACACACACGAGACCAGAGGAAGCCAGAAGACAAGAGGGAGCTGGAAGAGAGGAATGTCCGACCCCCCAGCAAACCCTGATTTACGTAGAAAATTGCACGGAATACTGGGAGATGTAGTTCCTTCTCAGCCACAACCTGGCTATTCTGAAGGGGCCAAAATCAAACCACTACAGAAATGTGGAATAATATGGAGTATATTTCAGGAAAAGCTCTAAGCATAGAATGGATGGGTGAGAAATGGATGTGGGGGCTGTTACAATACATCAGCTTTCTCACAGTTGTATTATTTCTGTCTAAAAGTCTTAAAAGTAATAGAGGCTAAGTCTTTTCATAGGTTTGGGAGAAGAATTTCACAATATGGTACTTTGATAACTGTTTCAGCTGATTTCTGTTGATTAACATTAAAGTGCAATATGTTTGGCCTGCCTGCAGAATTTATTTAAAACCAACACCGTGAACAGCAAGGTACAGTTAATGAACATATTTCAAGCCCTTGCTGAAGCACATTTTTTTTCTAAATCTCTTGGCAATTATATGGTACTGATTCTTATTCTCTGATCTGCATGATCTATTTTAATGCAAAATAACAACCAGGATATTGTAAAAATTAGGTCTACATAATACAGGTTTAACATTCTTCACAAAAACTAGCCTGGTATTTGAACACAGTAATAGGTAGGAGAAGATGACCAGAATATTGTAAAGAAAGGGCCTGAACTTGGGTGTAAATCCTGTACATATCATTTATAACAGCCTGCATCTCTCTTTCAACAATGCTTAAAAGAAATGTTCCATTTTTGTGATGGAGAGTCAGGTCTGAGAAACACATGAATACATTTATGTCTTTACACTCAGGGATTTCTAGCTCTGTTTTTTATGTACTGTCTCCATCCATGTGAAAAGTATCACTGTTGCTAACGTATGCTTACTTTATACATAGTTTCCAGTCCACTGGCACAGAGGTCCCAGAAGGTGTGGAAGAGTTCTGTGAAAATACACATTAATGGATAGTTCACCTCTTAAGACTTCTCATCTGAGACAGATTGGTAGAGGCAATGGTAGCAGAGGAAAGGAATAGTAATTTTTTTAAGATCTATTCATAGTAGTAAGTCTTTCACTGTTTTTCCTTCGCTGCTGATATTTGTGAGCTTGGGTAAGGGTGGATAGGTAGCTTTTGTAGCATTTGGATTTATCAGCCCCTTGGGACTTTTCTCATGAATATTAGAGTAAGCTTGTCAAGTACCCTGGAATTGTCTCCGAGATGCCTCTTCTGTCAGGTGTTGCTCCATCTAGCATGCCCACTGATACAGTTGTTATATATCTCTGGGTGGATATCGCTGTTCTGAAAGGCTACCACAGTAGATCTGTGCCAGGCGTGGGAATGAAATCTGAGAATGAGATTAAGATACAGATCAGTATACCTAAGTTTAGATCAGTAAGGTACAAGTAGCTATTCAGCTGGGTAAATCCAGGTATCCACCCCAAGGAGACCTAGATGGGTCTTTAAACTCTGGTGACTACATTGTCCATGTATCAGATCAGATTGTCTATCACCAGCATGTACTATACATAGAGAGTTACAGGTCATTGCATCTTCAGATGGCTTAACACAAGGTTAGGGGACTCTTGAAGGTTCTTAGCAAATGTTATTACCACAAGCAGATCTTTTTGTTATGCTAAAGCATCTCAAATCACACAGGAACTTTGTGCTCAGGCACTATACGCTTATGTTCACAAGCAGGAAAAATTAAACTCTGGCTGATTGTCCTATTTTTCACACCTTGCAAAAAGTTTCCTGTGCACCTAGCTTTATGCACTTGCTAACCTCCTTTCTTAGTCTGTCTGTATCAGCAAGTCTGCACTTTTCAGCAGACGAAATTATCCCAACAATTTACAATGTTTATAAGATCCAGGGACTACTTGCATTAGTCAATCTAAGTTTGATATTGTTAACCTTTCTTGCTTCTCTCTGAAGCAAGAATATATCCATCACAATCACATTTTCTGTTCATTTTAAAGACTAATGTGAGTAGTGAAGAAATAATTCAGTTATTACCAGCAGTGGCTATGTGCTTAATTTTCACTACTCAGTTTACTATGGTCAATGTCTGGAAAACAAGTGATCATCTTCAGCTGTTAGCAGGTCATTTTTCATTGTTGTTTTAGGGTATTTTGGGTTTTTTTTGTCATACAGGTAAAGAAGATATTTTCTTATTGAGGAAAGAAGAAATCTGTTGATATCTTATCATGACAAAATTGTGAAGATTAGACTGCATCCGTCTCTTGTATTCTTGAAATTGGCCACTTCTTACATTAGTGTTAATGCTATGTCAAAGGTAATGAATCTGTCAGTGAAAACACATAAGGCATATAGTTCATGTCAATATGATTCTGACTTAGTAGCAGCATAGCCTTGTCCTTTAAACAAGTGATATTTTGTACTAGTTTATATCACCAGGCACATCCCAGGTGATTTTTCTATTTTTAAGAACTTTTGTGGAAGGAAACCTGTGATGTAAATGTCTTGTATATATCACTAATCTTAAATGATACCTGCAGACAGTTTCTACCTACACATGACCTTCTACTGACATCTGCATAGATACAATGGTACAACAAGATGAATCAGCAAGATCATGAACAGGATATGGAATATCAAAAGAACAAACAAAAAACCAAAACAAACAAACAAAAAAACCAAACAAAAAACCCAAAAAAACCCGTGGATGGAAGCAGAAGGGCCCAGTGAATGTTCGGGGGGTGGGGCTGTGGAGACACACCTGCAGGCGGCACAGAGGGGATGGGGACCTACCGCCCGCAACCAGCCCCATGTCACCTAAGACTGGTGACACAGAATGGCATCAAATGGAGCTGCCAGAGCCTGTCTGTCCCTGCCAGAGCCTCACTGACCCTCCTGTCCCCGCTGGAGCTGCTGGGGATGGAGCCCACCAGGGCTGGCAGGAGGGGGGCTGCACAGCCGTTGGTAGCACGTGGGTGGAGCTGACCCTCACTGCGAGCCGCAGGGACACCAAAACCCCCCTGCACCGCATCCCACACCACTTCAGTATCCCTGGGCATGTGGAACGGTTGGACTCGATGATCCGCTGGGTCTCTTCCAACCTGGTTGTTCTATGATTCTATGAAACTTTATACAGGAACCATGTCCTATATTCTCATTTACTTCTGTTGTAAAACTTCCTCATTGGAAAGATCAGATCCTCTTTAGCTGGAGTTTGTTTTATGTTTAAAATACAGAAGGAACAACTAGTAGAGTGGTAGAACTTTCAGGCAGAAGCCTGCACTCAGTTCTAGGAGGGAACTCTTGGTGGAAAGAAGAGGAAAAACAGCAAATTATGAAGAAGAGCACAGTGACAGCAGTAAGAAGTAACTCACCACCTGCAAAGCAAAATTGCTAGCTATGATTACAGCCTTTCTGAAAATAGTTCTCTCACCAAAGAAGCAATGTAATTTAGATGTAATGGAGTTATCTCCTGTTGCTACCCATTGGCAGGTGCATGTAACATGGTGAAAACTAATTATTTACACAAGACTTTTAGTAAAGCAGGCAGTGATTATGAGCCAAAAAGGATGTACATAGAAACAAAGACATCATACCAGATTAAGATAATAAGGAAAATAGCATACCTAAAGTAAACAAAGCACTTGTAAACAGAAGCAAGAATGTAAATTATATTTAGAGCTGACCTAAATTTCATTTTGGAGAAACAGAAAGAAATGAAAGGTCTGTTAGTTCTCATTGCAAAAAACTTAGATGAGAACAGAGAGACTCCATTGTTAGAAGTAATACACTGAATGCCTGTTGAAAAAGACATCTAGGCCCTATTAACAAGATGAGATGAGAATTTCAAAATATACTGTGAACACTGGCTTGCACTTGTTGCTAGAAAACCCTACAAACTCCTAAATGGAAGGCAAAATACCTATAAAAGGGTTTTCCCCTAAGTTTGGTTTCTAGGAGATGTTAGTGAGGAAATAAATCAAACCCACAAAAATGTGGAACCAAACCCTAAGGTAAGTGTATTTGTTGTGGGAAAGGAAGAAAGAGAGAAGATAGGTGCAAAACTAGTGGAGAGACATAAGTTATATGAGTAAGATAGACAGGTTAACAGGAATCCCACTGAAATCACATTCTAGCCTACAAGTAACACTGCACAGGTAGTAATAAAAATATGCAGTCCCTAAGAACAGTGTGGGCTTACGGGAAAAAGCCCAGCTCAGGCATCACTGCATCACTCTGTTTAGGCATTGCACGTATGTTATGGCTATACATTAAAACATTCTAAAATGATTAGGCAATTAGAACTTTTTATTAAAAGCTGTGATGATCCCCTTTACTGAGGAGGTGGGGGAGAGAGGAGAAAGCAGTATGAGACCTGTCAAGCATTGTAATGACACAGAATGTAGTATTTCATTATGTGTTAAGAACAAGCTAAAGCTTGGAAACATCTGCTATGTACCACTTAACCCACTGAAAATTCGAACACTTGAACTTTAAATATTTCATTTGATTTTAGAAGAAGACATCATGAAAAATAGAAGTCAAGTCTGTGATGAGATTGGTCAGGAAGAGGGTACAATATATCTAGTGCCATTTTACTTTTCCAATAATCTAAGATCCATTATAGGCTTCCCAACATCACAAATGTTAAAGGAGTCTCATGCTGTGTATGAATGCTCACCCACTCTGAAGCCTGTGAATCTCAGACAATTAGCATACAGTGCTACAGTACATGAATAGAAACTTGAGAACTTTCCAGAGGGAGAAGAAGATATAAGGTTCTAATTATTTCTTGTTCTGCAGGTCAGTTGTAGCTTCTGCAGAACTCTGAAGTCTAAAGAACAGATGCAGGCATATTTATTTTTTTTTATAGACCCTTGACAAGTATGGTAAAGAAGTATGCAAACTTTGGAAAAGGGTAATTAGCTTGAACTTTAAACCCAAAGTGATTGTGCAATCTGAGCATCAGTTTCAGAATGAATGCTAAAGAACATATAGAAACTTTTCTACTAAAGCTCTAATGTTATGATACTACAGTAAAAAAGCCTGTCCAGATGAGAATTTGCCATTAAAGCGTAAACTGAGGAAGGCATATTTTCCAGTACATAGCACAGGAGGCTGTTTGACATAGGAGAGAGATTCCTCTCAACATCCTGCGATACTTCTGTAGCTGTGCAAGGGCTAGAGAAACAGATAGAATATTACTCAGATCTTGTGCTGTCAGTACGAATCCACACCTGGGTGCTGGTAAGCAATGTCTTAGCCATCCTTACCACTACAATGCTAAGAGGGACCTCTGTCTGTAATTCTGACACTTGCAGCCGCAAACCCTGTAATTTACAACCTGTTAATCTGTTATTTACTCAGAGCCTAAGCTACCTTTAGTGGTGTGTTTTAACTGCCATCAATCCTCACTGTCTTGCACTGAAGCCTGGAAACACATAACTATAGATCACAGAATGATAGCAATTTGAAGGGACTTCTGGAGATCATCTAGTCCAAACCCTATGCTAAATCATGTTCACCTAGAGCAGGTTTCACAGGAGTGCATCCTTGCTAGTTTCCACTTTGGTATGAGCTGCCCTTTTCTTTCTGTCTCATCATACTTTGCTTCATAGCACGGATTTGAACCCAGTCCTTACAGATCCTTTCCAATTTGAGATATTCTATGCTCCTATGACTCAAGATAACATGATAGAGGTCACATTCTCATTAATATTCTTCAATAATATACATGCATAACTCTCATCAACTGATTATAATGCAGCACCTAGACCTGATAAAACATGGCCCAGTTAGTGGTAATAAAACCTTAAGCAGTAACAGCTAGTGAGCATCTCCTGGTGGTATCAAGACAAATATCGTGAGAAAATATTTATGCTGACCTGTTGCTACCTGGAGAGGACACACAGAGGGTGTTGTTCATATGAAGATCCTGTCACTGCTCTTTATTAACTGAGGAAAAGAAAAAAGTCTTCCCTTTTCTCTCATTCATTTCTCTTTCCTGAAGTTTTTTCCCTTCCTCCACATGTGATTTTGAAGTCAAGGTGTGCCATCAACTGTGAACCCTACTGACCAGTCTCAACTGTCTTTTTGAAATGCGACATCTTTATTAGACTATACCAGGCAAAGTATAAAGAAATAATTTCATTAACAGCAGGAGGAAGAATATGAAATAAAGCTCCAGCAATGTGATGACAATATAGCAAAGATCAATGCAACACCTTATAGAAAGGAAAGACGTTATTGTTAAATTAACCAATTTAATTCTTAAATCCTTGTAGTAACATACCCCATGAGCCAAGGTGATTCAGGTGGTCTCTTCTGAACTCCTTGCTATGGCACTGCAAACATGGGAAATAGCTTTTTGTTGTTTGTTTGGTTTTTTCACATCTCCTTTGTTCTGCTTCAGTTGGCATCTAATTTCACATTTTGGATGTGTGTTTTCTATCCTTAAGAAGCTGACAGATAGTGTGACATTTTATGTCACCATCCTGTCAAACTTCTGCAGGTCACACTGTTTTGTGTCTTTATCTGTGTGTCTTTTGACTCTGTGTTTTACCTTCCTATCACTACTTCTTAAAGCCTTGAGTATTATTTTAGACTGTCCCATGTTTCAGTCTGGTGCAGCTGGACTCTTGTTATTAAGCTCTTCCTTTTGTTTCAACATGTTTGACAGTGAATGAACAGTTTAAAGATGAATTTCAAAATTTCAGCCTTAGCAGAAATCTCTTGGTAAAGGATGCAAAAAAAGATGCAGTGAAGGAAGAAAAGGCATGACCTTATGATGTTCAGATGAACAGGTATGGCTCAGACTATCAAAAAAAAAATCACATAAAGGAATTGTAAGTTATCATCAACAAGTGCATAAGTGTCACAAGACATCTATTAACTAGCTGTAGTAGTGGAAGAAATGAGTGTAAAATGACTGCAGAGAAATAGCATACTGAGAACACACTAAATGGCAAAGGTCATGTGACTTAGAAAGAATTAATTAGACATTGGCCAATTTACCTGTTCAGAGAATGTGTAATTCTCAAAACCTTTACTCTACCTTAAAATAGTTTGCATTTCTCTGCTACCTGAGCCATACCTGTTCATCTGAACATCATAAGGTCATGCCTTTTCTTCCTCCACTTTCTTATTTCTGGATCTTAATTATCCTACACATTTTTGATTTGATGTTCCCTTGAATCTATCTGGTTGTTCAAGAATTGTCCCCACCACTGCTGTCTCCAAGTTTCAAAACATTCTCTTCTTCAAAGAAAAATCAGAGGAGTAGCACCTAATTGATCACAAGAAAGATCAATTAAAGATTTAAATTAAAGAATATTGACCATAAAAAGTATTGAATGTACTAAGTACATGAAAGTTAAGCATTATTTTAAGGTCAAAAGTAAACCACATTTTTTTCCATATTAATTGTCTTCATTAATCTACATGGTGCTTGCCTGTGACATCCTAATATTAAAGGATTATTATTCTCAACCAGGTTAAAACAGGGAGCATAGAATATATACCTTTGTAATTGCAATTTATCATGATGAGGCTGACTCTTGTACATCTCAAAATATAAAGAAAAGAACATACCCTCCAATCTATGCTAATAAGTCATATGAATGGCTGTTTTCAAGAATTAGTGAAGTGCATAACTTCTTTGTTTAAAGCATTTTCAAATTAAAACTAGACACCATGATCAGGAAAAAAAAGTGTTAAATTTTTGTGACTTAGTTAAGGTTTAGAAGCTTGTTAACCAATTATCTAGTGGAATGAGATGATATATCTGGTAGAAGCAAGGTCAGGGATATAACCCTTAAGATGTTTACCTTGTTTTTCCTTAGAATCATTGCAACTCTGGTTATGTTTGTGCACTTGAAAACAGGCAGGTTTATTATCTAGTTTTATTTTCTGTCTTGTTTCATTTCACTTTCTGCATACTTGGCCTACTTTACAGAGTTCAAGTCTCTAACGATGCAGAGAATTACATCTGCAATTAAGGCTATGATAATGCTACTCTCAGACACTGGGTAAAAAGGAAAGAATAAAAGCAAACACCTAGGTTTTGAATAATATCTTGGAGGTCTAAAGAAATAGATTATCAGAATTTTCAGATATTTCTCACAAAGTCAAAATGTCAGTATTACTTTTCCTATAAATAAGTGGAACAAAGAAAGAATTTATGGCCAGCTGTTGTCCTTGGGTCTAGCAAGTGACCTTGTTCCAATTGGATGTGAATACAGAAAATTTTGCAAGCTTTTCTCCTCCGGTATAACTAAATGATCATAGGTCATTATGAGAAAAATCTGGGAATTATCTAGTATTAAAAAAAATAGATTCGCTTGCATATTCAGGATCTTAATACCTTTACTTCATATCTGTTTTTCTGTATATGGCTTGCTATATTAGGATGAAAATTAGTAAGGGTATGGGGAGCTATTTTACTATTATTTTGTTGGTTGCAGCTTTTAATTAACAACACCTTCACCTTAATCCTATATATCTGTAATATCTGAAAAGAAAATTAAATGAAACAAATTGGTTAGGAAGGATACTAGAATGGTTAAAAATTAAAGAGGTGTATATTTTCATAAAATAGGTGGGAATAGAAAAAAAAATTACAGTATTAAGAAGTAACAACTGAGGTATAAGACAAAATGTACTGGAATCTTTCTTTGGTTCGGAATCCAGAGTGTATTTTCTTTTTAAATAGCAATTAGGCATGGGCAAAATCAGAAAGAGACATAAATGGAAGGGGTAGATAATATTTGACCAGATAGGAAAGGGAAGACCTGAAAATAGTAGTGATTCCACAAAGGACATTAAACCATGCAGAGTAAAGGAGGCATAGTTTTAATAGGTTGGCTGGACCAAGTCCATATAGACCATAGGAAATGCCTTCCTGAGAAGGCAAGGGAGTGGTGAATGATCATAATGTGCTCATTTACCTAAAGAGGGAAAAAGATTTCCTAATGCACTGAAAAATGATGCTAGTTTTCAAAAGAGAAGAGAAGAGAAGAGAAGAGAAGAGAAGAGAAGAGAAGAGAAGAGAAGAGAAGAGAAGAGAAGAGAAGAGAAGAGAAGAGAAGAGAAGAGAAGAGAAGAGAAGAGAAGAGAAGAGAAGAGAAGAAGAAGGGAAAGGGAAAGGGAAAGGGAAAGGAAAAGGAAAAGGAGGTATTTCCTTATAATATGCTTTCTTGCAAATGATGACATAGGTGACAGTTTTTGGATCTAGAGAAACATTAGATCATTTCTAGAGAAACATTAGAACATTTGGATCTAGAGAAATATGAGCAACGAAACTGGTGAAGGGGCTGGAGNTGCCCAGGGAGGTGGTTGATTCACCTTCCCTGGAGGTGTTTAAGTCACAAGCAGACAAGGTCCTGAAGGACATGGTTTAGTGTTTGGTGGGAATGGTTGGACTCGATGATCCAATGGGTCTCTTCCGACCCAGTGATTCTATGATTCTGTGATTATCTGAGTACTTGTTACCCAAGATTCTTTCCAGTAAAGAAGGCTAGGAAAAAGTCATGTACTAAAATTTCAAGACCAGTGAGCTGGCTGAGCATTGTTTCTTGGAGATGTTATTTTCTCAAGGGAGATAGAAAAGAATATAGTGGGAAAGAAAGGCCAATATTCATGCTTATTGCTATTTATTTTTAATGAAAATATTAAATCCATACTTATAATCAAATCTAACGTCTAATGTTTCTCAGAAACAGAACATAAATACAATAAGTTCACTTTAGGAAGACAATAATGCTTATCATGTCCCCAAGAAAGAAGGAGTTTCTTTCCAGTTTATAAAATTAGAACATTGTTAAACATAGATTTGAGAAGTCAATATTCTATGTGGTCAGAAGAAAACTTCATACCAGAATTTGTTCCTGAAAAAAACAAAACACAGAGCTAAGATGCCAAATAAATAAATCCACTAATAAAAATGCACAACCTCCTCCAAAAAGAAATAAAATTAAACACAAAAGAAACATCAGAAAAAAAACCTAGAACTTTAAAAAGTTCTTTATACATGGACTTCTTTAAATTTCTTTTACTTGTCATGACTGAGTGAGCAACAATGCAATTTAAAGTGCCCAGGGAAGACAGAATTGGATGATTACTGTGATTAAAAGGGAAGTATATGGAGGTGAATTTTGAGTCCTCCTTGAATTGCTTCATCACAGCATCCAGGGTTTCCTTCTATTTTGTGCATGACTTCAGTGCATAATACATAAAGTTTTGTTAATTCTTATGCACTTTGAATTCTGCTACTCAATGACAGTGAGAAAACCTATTAACAGACCTTTTGCTAGCAGAAGCAAGCTGTATTCATAGGGATAATCAATGAGCATAAATGAGAATATCTTCTCATTTAACTTTCAAATAGGTGGCATGTAAATTGACAGGTTCATTTAGCATGAATTTGGAAAGGATTATTCATGTTGTCTGAGATTTACATGATGTTCCCAGAATACATTTTCAGGAAAGCTTTCTTTTATGTTAGAACTTCAAACCTTTTTATGTTAAATAATGTTTCATGTTAAATTATTCCTTTATCATTAACAGTACATCGGTGGTATGAATTGCCTTAACTATGGCATTTTGGAGCACTTAAGGCACTACTACTATTCTACAGAAGAGTTAGATCAATACAGCTGATTAGGTAGATCACAGTAATGGAAAATTTGTATTATAAAAAGACCAAAAAAAATTCTACTCTTTTGTTGAGACAGCTTCTCTGTGTTGGGCACAATCTATTCATTTAAATTTATTGAATTGGTAGAAGAATGGAGTAAAAAAATCCTAAATTAAACCCTTGTAAGTTTACTTTATATAAGCATAAAGGCATTCCAAATAGCCTGGATAAGGCATATGGAAGAAAAATAAATAAAAATCCATAAATTTCCCTGTTTGCCAAATGTGCAGTGTGCTTCCACATTACCAAGAAAAATGCATGATCTTCTTGCTAAAGATATTTAATAGCATTACAAGCTAAATTTATCCAAACTCTGTATAAAGTACCAATCAGATTTTGATCTCTATTGCCCTGACAGTCAGTTGCTACTAAATTATAGCAACCAAGGACTGCATTAAGATTCAAGGATGCAATGCCCGAAAGTAACAGGAGCTGAAAGGTCAGAGATGCTGATGTTTTTCTGGATTTCAGCAGCCTCAAGACCACAAGAGCTCTTAACATATCCCAAATACACCTTTCTGACTATTTCTGTAACTTTTGGATTTACAAAAACATTATTAGCTAGTGAATCAATGATGATTCAATGGATTATTTATATGTTACTTCCAGAAGTTTTTCTGAATTAAGCATTTATTTCATTCTAGATATCAAACATACAACCCAAAATGAGAGCACAAAAGATGCTTTCATACTTGTAAATTATATAAGGATATAGGATAACTTTCTCTATGAATCTGAATTATGGTCAGAATTTTAAAAGGTTATTTCTGATTTTATAGAATTCCTTTAAAAGAATATATAAAACACAAATTTAGACTAAAAGATTACTTCTGGCACTGCTGTTTTGGTGTTACTGAGAATCATATTTGTAATGCTGAAAAAATGGTGTATTTATTTTTGTTCTGCTCAAGATCCTTGCTGGCATATTGTTCATTACATCATAATGTAATTTTCTGTGACTGAAACAAAAGAGAGTTTGGCTTTTGAAGGATCCCACATGACCCTTATTCCACTGTGATTACAATGTTTCCAGCAGTCACACTACGTAAGTATAAATGCTTTTACCTCTATATGACACTGAAGTGCATTGTGTAAGTTATCCGTTCAGTGCAGGTATGATTTCAGAAGATAACAGTAATTGAAATTATTCAGGGTGCTTGTCATTTCTGAACTCTGGATTCTGTTTTTGAGATTTTTGCTGTGTTCATCTGAGATGCTTGAACTACTAATATTGCACACCTTTGTGACAGAAGCTACATGAATAAGTCCAGCCATAGTACATGACCCATAAAGAGATGAGCAGATTACTGGCTGGTTTTTCATTCCAGAGAGAACTGAACTCTATAATTAAGAATTTTCACAAGAAATGTACAATTTCTGTCTGTGATACATTTAAAAGTAGTGCAGACTGAAAGGAAGGCATCAACAAAATGCGATTGTTGGTCCTGAAGACCTGATGTCCATATTACACACATTTCAAGGAGTTTTTATTTGGGAAAAACTGCAGTATCTGGAAAATCTGCATGTAAGCCATGAGGAATCCAATGTCATGCACTGATCTTTCAATCTAGACACATCTAAGGAGTAAAACCTCACTATTACAATAATCTTATATTTAAAGTTGTTGAAATATGAACTTTGAGGCAACTGAAATTCAGAATAATATAACTTGACACTATAGCAAGTTCCAGTGCATAAGGTTCTGTTTCAGAGTACAGTAAAATAACTTGAAAATTAATTTATTATATTGCAGGAGGGAATAATCTTTCCAGTGTTTCCATCTGCAATAAGAATAATAGGAAATTAATATTTTATAAAACCTCATGGAGTATGTGGAACAGCAATTACTGTATCTGCAATAGCTGGTCTATGAATATGTATGACTCAGAAGTTGCAGAATAGCTATATACGTGAAAGACTTGATCAAGATATATTAGGAATGAATTGGGATATGAGGCTTTTGAAAACAAATTCATGGCATTTTGGTAGGTAATTTTCATTCAACTGTATACGTGAAGTCAGATAATAGAATTTTCATGATCATGTCATCTGGAAAAAGAAAACTCGGGAATTTACTTCAGGGCAATATTCAGTAAGTTATGGGGTTTTAACATAACTCAATCAGAACATTTGAGCATATGTGAAAAACACTGCAGTGATCATTCTGTCTTGCTCTTTATCATGTTATGCTGACAGATGGTAATTACTCCTGTCTGGTAATTCTTAGATCCAGTGGTATTCACTAAAATTACTACATAATTAAAGAGAAGAAGTATAAAGTAAATTTAGTTTCTCCAGATCAACATAAGGAAGTAACAAAGTCTCTTTAGCTAGGGAACAGATAATAATGCTCCCATGCAAATACATTAAAACTGTGCTCATGGACAACTATTACCTTGGTGGAAATGGGTCCATTTCCAAAAAAAACTAACCAAAGTTTTTTGCTAGGCACAAGCAGTGTACATTCCAACACACAACAACCTGCAAACAGAAGAATACACTGGATCCATATCCCATAATTGCCTGTGAGATTTCTATCAGCTAAAAATCATAAATACTGTCAACACACATGCTTCTACAGAAGAATTCACAGAATCATAGAATCATAGAATGGTTTGGGTTGAAATGGACCTTAAAGATCATCTAGTTCTAAACCCCCTGCCATGGGCAGGGGCATCCCATTAGACGAGGTTATCCAAGGCCCCCAGTTTCTATGCGTTACATCTCATCTTGTCACCACAAGCCTTTAGGAATAGTCACTCTCCAGCTTTCTTGTAGGCCCCTTTTAGGTACTGGAAGGTCACTACAAGATCTCCTCAAAGTCTTCTCTTCTTCAGGCTGAACAAGCCCAACTCTATCAGCCTGTCCTCATAGGGAAGTTGCTCCAGAACTCTGATCATCTTCGTAGCCCTCCTCCGGACCCATTTAAACAGCTCCATATACTTCTTTTATTAAAGATTCCAGAACTGGATACAGTACTGCAGATGAGGTCTCACAAGACAGGAATAGAGGGGCAGAATCACTTCCCTCAACCAGCTGGACACGCTTCTTTTGATGCAGCCCAGGACATGGTTAGCCTTCTGGGCTGTGAGCATATACTGCGAGCTCATAGAAACAAAAAATTACTAAGCTGGAAAAGACCCACAGGAGTCCAACCATAAGCTTATGTTGAGCTTCTTGTCATCCAGTTCCTTCAAGTCCTTCTCTGCAGGGCAGCTCTCAATCACATCATAGAATCATAGAATCATAGAATCACCAGGCTGGAAGAGACCCAGTGGATCATCGAGTCCAACCGTTCCCATCAAACACTAAGCCATGCCCCTCAGCACCTCGTCTACCCATGCCTTAAACATCTCCAGCAAAGGTGAATCAACCACCTCCCTGGGCAGCCTCCGCCAGTGCACAATAACCCTTTCTGTAAAAAACTTCCCCTAATGTCTAGTCTAAATCTCCCCTGGTGGAGATTGAGGCCATTCCCTCTTGTCCTGTCTCCTGTCACTTGGGAGGACAGCTCCCTCCTCTCCACAACCTCCTTTCATGTAGCTGTAGAAAACAATGAGGTCTCCTCTCAGCCTCCACTTCTCCAGGCTAAACAACCCCAGATCTCTCAGCCATTCCTCATATTGAAGGCTTGTAGTTGTTCTGAGCAACTTTGCAGAAGGTTTTTTGCAGAGCCATCTCATATCCTTGGGACTTCAAGATTTTTTTGTTGACCAGAGGTTGAATTCGCCTATGCCTACACTAAACTTAATTTGGCTTTCACATTACCAGGAGGGTCAGGAGCCCTGTGGTTTTCCTTGTTCTCACCCCAAGATTCAGGTGAGCCATAGCTGAGAAGCATCCCTGCACTTGGGAAATAAGGGTAACTTCTGGTACCTGTTGTACAGTCATATCCACAACCCTCACCAGATATTACCTGCAGTAAGGAAGGGGTATGGTCGTGAGCCTGGATGATATTCACTGAAAATATGACTATTGCGTTTCTCTGTGTGTCTGTGACTCAAAGTGAAGGTAGCAAAAGTCCTACTCGTTTCTAATACCTCTCAGCTTCTGAGCATCTGAAGTCTTCAGTAGTTAGTATTTATTTCTTTGTGTTTCTATGCATCAAGGACTATCAGTTCCTTTAGGGTTATCAGGAGACAGTCAGAGTATTGCCCATGGGAGGACTAACCTGACATAAATGTAGTCTAGGATTCAACAATATTGAACCCACAACATAGCAACATGGAGATACAATTCCCACAGCAAAGTTGAATGCAAGAGGCTATAGCACCACATTAACCAGCAAAGCCTTCAGGAAGAAAATAATACCACATTTAATTTATCATGTTAAGGTGAAATATGACTTTGCTTTACAAAAAGCCTTGCTGGGGTTTTATCTGAAACCACCAAATAAAACACTGGTATTGAGTTAAGGATTAGAATCATATGATTGCTAATGAAAAATACATACTGAGCTAACAAGCATGTGCAAATTAGGTTCTTTTCCCCCCCCTCCTTCTTAACACAGGCTATAATGTTCTATTTTGCTAAGTGATCCTATCAGAATATTAAATTTTTCCATTAGCGGGATTAGATTAGGTCTTAATATTAAACCATGTACGTCAGTCCTATTAAATAAGATACGTTCACCAGCTCTGCTATCACCCTGGTTGTAGACTAGCTAAATAATTTTTTCTTACATTCAGCAGGGATTTGAGCAGGACATAACTCTGAAGGTTAGATGTCCTGGGTAACTGTTTGTAATAAGAGCAACAACTGGGAGGCAAATCCCTACAGGCAAATAAACTTAAACAAAAATAACATCTTTATTTTTTATGAAACAAATTACATGAAATGTCAAGCATATGGATTTAATGAATATGACTTTCTAAAACCATAAACAAGATTGAGTTTGTACTTTTTTTTTTTTTTACAACACAGCAGAAACAAATTAAATTTACTCTGAGATGCACTTCTCATAACTATCATTTGTGTTGTAAATATATTATCCATAATAAGAAATTCAATGTTACAGACAACAAAACCTACTGAGGTATTAAGATGAAAGGTGTGTGGAAAGCAGAGTCAGATTTTTCTGCAGAAAACATATGTTTTGTTTTCAACAGGAAAGTCTTAAAGGAGATGGAGTTAGTGGATGACTGGTATATGATGTGTGGTGCTCAATAAGGAAATTGTCTTAGTAAAGCAACGATGACTCTACAGAGCAGGGGTGGATACTATATTTTGCAGATATCTCAGACATCATTTAGGTATACATTAGTATGAATAGCCTAGCAAGAATTCTTTCCTTCCACAACCCTCAATACGATAAAATGTATTAGAAGTGTACTGGGGAAAAGCACTCACATTTGAATGGAGGATTTAGATATGGGCTGAATCAAACTAATAATACAACATGTTAATGTTAGCAGTTGCTAACCTAGCAAAAAATAGTGCAATCTTCTAGCTGGCTGTTAGCAAGGGATACAGGTAAAAGTGATTGATTGTGATGTAAGCACAGAGGGTGGTTTTGTCTAACCCATGTTTAATGCAAAATGTTTTTCTGTAATATCTGTGAACAGATCAGGAGTTAGTTTAATAAAGACGAAAATATGAAACAGTAACAGGAACAAAAAATTGCAGTCAGATAGCTTAATGTCCAACATAAGATCTCCAAAGCATATCATAGTGCTGTTTAAAAAACCTAAAGGTCCCTTTGTTATTGACATATATGACACTTACTGCCATAGCAGCTTCATGAAGGCTTCATGACATATCATGGAAGGAAAAATCTCACAGCTACAGCATCAGTCAGTGTGGAAAGGAGCAATGAAATGTATCATGTAGTGTCCAGACATGAACTTAAAGAAATCTATAACTCCATTCTGGGCTCTAGCCTGGCATTTTAAGATAGTTACTATACAAGGTTCTCAACAAAACCTGTGCGTATGTGCCTGTAATTCTTTTTATTTAACAAATTAAGAAAATCAGCCACAATCACCTTCAAAATGTTCCCTTCTGAGTTGACACAAAGTTGTATACAATGCTCCCAAAGTTCAAAGCAATTCCACACATCATTTTCTGAAAAGCTGCTGAGGATCTCTACCCATTTCATTTTTACATCTTCCACTGACAAAAAATGTGTTTCTTTGAGCACCAACTGGATCTTGAAGAAGAAGAAGACATTGCTGATGAACAGGATGTAGTCTTCTTGGACTTCAGTAAAGCTTTTGACACAGTTTCTCACAGCATTCTGCTACGGAAACTGTCAGCCTCCGGCCTGGACAGACACACACTCTCCTGGGTGGAAAACTGGTTGGCTGGAGGGCCCAGAGAGTGNGACAGGACAAGAGGGAATGGCCTCAATCTCCACCAGGGGAGATTTAGACTAGACATTAGGGGAAGTTTTTTACAGAAAGGGTTATTGTGCACTGGCGGAGGCTGCCCAGGGAGGTGGTTGATTCACCTTTGCTGGAGATGTTTAAGGCATGGGTAGACGAGGTGCTGAGGGGCATGGCTTAGTGTTTGATGGGAACGGTTGGACTCGATGATCCACTGGGTCTCTTCCAGCCTGGTGATTCTATGATTCTATGATTCTATGATTCTATGATCAAGTACAGTGATGTTGTTATTAGCTAAAAACTGCTTCATAGACAAAGTATTGTAGTGTGACACATTATCTTGATGTTAACACGTTGCCTATTGACATTTTCTGACAAAGGGAAAGAAATATAAATTTGAACATGCTCTACTTACACTGAGTGAAGTGATTGAGTTGAGCCTTGCCTCACCGTGACAGGTGAGAACATGTTCTAGTACTCTCTCTTTGTGTCTCCCTTTCCTCTTTTGGTTCTCAAGCTATAGGGTTAGCCTCAGGGTTTTTTGTTGGAGTTTTACATTGTGTTTACATGTCCTTATTTGTCTGCAGAGTCACATACATCCTCTGTTTTGGGGAGTGAAGCAAACATTTTGAAGCAACAATAGGATGTACAGTGCCTCTTTTCTCCCTCCAAGCAATAAATAGATACTGTTTAGTTACTAGGATGATCAAGGAACATTATCATCACTGTGTGACACAGCAGTTATGTCTCCACATGGGTCAGAGGGTTGGAGGGGTATATGGATTCACTGTAATCTGACAAGAAATGTAAGTCCCTTCTCACAACACTGGTAAAGTGTTAAGTCATTTTAATCGAATTACTACCACTTTAAAAGAGTACTGGGTAATGAGACCAGGCCCAGGCACTTTGTAAATTCCTTCCATTCTAAGTATATTCAAATTAAACTCTGGGCTACAATATATTTCCAGAGAGATGCTTTTAATTTACAGACAGTAAATGTGCCATGAGTTATAAATTTATTTTGAATTCTGGTCTATTAAAATCCTGTCCTCTTGAAATCAATTGTACATTTTCTGTTGATTTCAGTGAAACCACTATTTTACTCCTGGTACCCTTTTTAAAGCCTGAGCTTGTGAGTACGTGAGTAATCCTGCTTTTTCAAATAAGCAATTCTGTTGCAGAGAGATTTTTGTACATCATTGGAGAAAAAGATGAAAAAAACTTGTACATATTTTTTAATCTCATAATTTAAGGTCTTTATAGCCCAGACTCACTGTTTTTCAATGTTTTGACTGGCAATATTAAACAATATAACTGCAGAGTACTGAAATAGATCAAATCCTCAAAACATATTAATGTAGTAAGCAATCAGCTCAAAACTGTTTGAAGTAAACATGTCTACTTGCATAAAGTCAGTTCATTTTCCTTCCTGTAGGTATGACTTACGCACTTCCCCAAACACTTTCATCTTTTACCATAATTAAAACTCACTAAGCAGTACTTCAGTTCGTCATCCCCAGCATCACTAATGGATCCTTTTTGCTCTCAGTGATCTGATTACAGATAATATTTCTCTAAAGAAATGTCATTTGCAACAGAAGTACATCCCAGAGTAAATTTAATTTCTAACTTATGTGCTTTAAATATAAACACTGCACTGAAAAGGTTTGTCTTGTTTATGTTTTTATGTAGACATATTCATTAAAACTATATTTTCTAGTTTATGGTATTCATTCAAAATTGAAATGTCACACAGTCAGTTTAGTCTATATGACTATAGAGACTTTCTTGCTGATTTTGCTTTTCATTATTACCCATTACCCTGATGTCTCTACTCAATCATCTTTGCAAAGAGTATATTACATTTACTGGTAACAACTTCTCACATTCTGTGCCTTTAAATGAAAGACAGTATCTTGCTTCTACAGGAAAGACATTTTATGGTGCTTGTGGGAGACTACTATGAACAACTGGAATGTACGAAATAGATCATCAAACAAGATGCAGTTTCTTAATTTTGTTGTTCATCTGCTATTAAAGGTGTGTCTGGCTAGCAAGAGAAAATTCTCTTTGTGAACAGGAAAAAGTACAGATATATAAAGGACAGTGGCTCTGTGTAAGTTTGAGACTGAGCTTTATCTTTGAACCATAGTCCAGCAGTGACATGTGACATTTAACAATTCTCTGCCTGGCTAGGATAAAGAGATTCTCAAAGCTCTAGGAAGCTGCAGAGCTAAATGCTTTGTCATGCTACCTATGACAAGACAATTCTGTGCAGATCTGCAGCCTTTATTTGGGAAAGGAGCTTAAAGGCTCATATGGGTTGCTTTTAGAAAGAGTAAAGTTAGCCAGAAAGGTGGGTTTTTTGAAATTCCTTTTTAGATTATCGTTTTAAGAAAAATAAAAACCTCTATTTATTTCAGCACTAGCAGTGTTCTTCCTGCCGACAACATTGCATTAACAATGTCATGTTTCCCTTTAGATATATTGATTTCAGGTATGACCAAGTGCCAATGGGAGGCTTGCTCTTGGAGGAACAACTGTCATCTTTGACATGATGCCTTAAGAGAAAATCCAGACTCAAAAAATAAAAAAAGAAGAAATGATTGAGAATGAAGCCCAATATGCAACCACCTGGAATATGACAATCCAAGATTCAGTGCATAGGCTTGAACAGGTAAAACCAGAGCCTAGGATCCAAGCTGGAGAAGTCTTGCTCAAACAGCACTGAATAGACAGAGAAAAATTAGCTTTCTCTTTTCCTTCCAATAATCAGAAATTAAAATAATGAAAAGTTTTAGTAGTTGCTACTTGGAAATTCTACACATAAGATAGTGCTGAATGAAAGAATATAAATGTCTTTTTGAACAGGTATAATGATAGATGTGAGAACTCAGAATAGCTGGTTTTGTCTCTTCCACTAAAATTTCAGCTTTTTATTTCTATCAGCTCATTCTAGTAGTCTCGTTTCACTTTAATGTGATTTTGCAAAATTTTCAAGTCTTTAACAATTGTGTTGTCTGATTTTCATTTACAGAAGTGTAATCCAATTTCTTTGCACTCAGCTTTATGTACAGTTCTCAGTAATTAAGAAGATAAATAGAAATGTAAATTAGAACCAACTATCACCTGAGGAACCTGAGCATTTATAATTCTATGGGACCTGATGAGATGCATCTCAGAGTCCTAAGGGAATTGGCAGATGTGGTTGCCAAGCCACTTTCCATGATATCTGAAAAGTCATAGCAGTCAGGAGAAGTTACCACTGAAAGGAAGGGTAATGTCATACCCATTTAAAAAAGATCAGAAAAGATGACCCTGGGAGCTACTGACCTGTCAGCCTTATCTCTGTGCCTTGGGAGATCATGGAATAGATCCTCCTAGAAACTCTGCTAAAGAACATGGAGGATGGGGAGGTGATTAATGGCAGCCAGCATGGCTTCACCAGGGGCAAGTTCTGCTTAACCAACCTAGTGGCTTTCTATGACGGGGTAACCACAGCACTGGACACAAGAAAATCAACAGATGTGATCTACTTAGACTTCTGTGAAGGTTTTGACATGGTTCTCAACAACATCCTTCCCTCTAAATTAAAGAGATATGGATTTGATGGATGGACAGTACAGTGGATAAGAAACTGGTTGGATGGTCGTATTCAGAGAGTAATGGTCAATGGCTCAAAGTCCAGACAAAGATCCATGACAAGTGGTGTTCCACAAGGGTCTGTACTGGGACTGATGTTGTTTAATATCTTCATCAATGATATTGACAGTGATATTGAGAGCACCCTCAGCAAGTCTGCAGACGGCACCAAGCTGAGTGTTGTAGTTGCCACACTGGAAAGATGGGATGACATCCAGAGGGACCTGGACAGGCTGGAGAAGTGGGACTGTGATAACCTCATGAGTTTCAACAAGTACAAGTCCAAGGTGCTACATCTGGGTCAGGGCAACCCCCTATTTCATTACAGGATGGGGATGATGTGATTGAGAGCTGCCCTGCAGGACTTGGGAGTGTTTGTTGTTGAGAAGCACTATATGAGCTGGCAATGTGCCCTCACAGCTCAGAAGACCAATCATGCTGCATCCAAAGAAGCATGACCAGCAGGTTGAGGAACGTGGATCTACCCCTCCATTCCTCTCTTGTGAGACCTCATCTGCAGAACTGTGCCCAATTCTGGAACCCTCAGCATAAAAAGAATATGGAACTATTGGAATGAGTCTAGAGGAGCGCTTCAAAGATGATCTGAGGACTGGAGCGCCTCCTATATGAGGACAAGCTGAAGGAGTTGAGCATGTTCAGCCTGGGGAAGAGAAAGTTCTGAGGTCTTATAGCAACCTTCCAGTACCTGAAAGGGGCCCTGTGAGAAAACTAGAGAGGGACTATTCATAAAATCTTGTGTTGATAGGATGAGGGGAACTGGTATAAACTGGAGAGAAGCAGATTTAGACTAGACATTAGGAAGAATTTCTTCACTATGAGAGTGGTGAGACACTGGAACAGGCTGCTCAGGGAAGTGGTGGCTGCCCCATCTCTGAATGTGTTCAAGGCCAGGTTGGACGGGGCCTTGGACAGCCAGATCTGGTGGAAGGTGCCCCTGCCTATGGCAGGGGTTTTGGAAATAAATGATCTTTATGGTCCTTTCCAACCCAAACCATTCTATGATTCTGTGATTCTATGATCAACGTTGTTAATCATGCATCGCTTTCTTATTGCAGGAGAGGTGCTGATACAGTTGATGTTAGAAAATATCATAGAATCATAGAACAACCAGGTTGCAAAAGACCCATCAGATCATCGAGTCAAATCATTCCCATCAATCACTAAACCATGTCCCTCAGCACCTCATCCACTCGTCCCATAAACCCCTCCAGGGAAAGTGACTCAATCCCCTCCCTTCATGTTCCAGTGCCCAACGACCCTTTCTGTGAAAAATTTTTTCCTCATGTCCAGCCTGAACCTCCCCTGGTGGAGCTTGAGGCCATTCCCTCTCATCCTGTCCCCTGTCACTTGGTAGAAGGGGCCAGCACCCTCCTCTCTATAATAATCCCCAACTCTATATAATCCCAGTCTCTATATAATCCCCATAAAAGGGCTGGAGAGAGATATGTGATACAACTTTTCAATGTAGTAGCTGGATTCAGGTCAATGAAAATTCACCTGGGGCTAAACGTAATGTAGAGTGGGACAATCACCCCCCACCCCTGAACTGGCTAACTATGCTGTGCTCAAAGCACCTTAGCACAGAGTGCTTTTGCCTACCAGGGCATGCTGATGAGTCATATTAATCTTGCCATCAATCTAAACCCACAGGTCTCTTTCTGTGAGGCTGCTCTACAGACTCTTGTTTCCCAGTTTGTATGTACAATCAGGACTGACCCATTCCAGACAGAAAATTTGGCACTTGGTCTTGCCAAATTTCATGTGACTGGTAATTGCCCAGCTCTCTGCTCTATTCAGATCTCTCTGTAAGGCCTCTGTACCTTCAAGGGAGTTAACAGCTTCCCTTACTTCAATATCATCCGCAAACTTACTTAATGTATATTTGATTCTTTCATCCAGATCATTTATAAAAACATTGAGGAGAGCTGATGCTAAAATTGAAACCCAGGGAACCCCAATGGTGACTACCTACTAGTCTGATGTAACCCTGTCAGCAAACTGTTCATCCAACATAATATGGACTTGTCTAGTTGCGTTCCAGATATTTAATCCAGAAGGATATTGTGATATTTAACAAGCTTGGTTAAAAACAAAAAATCCACAACATCTACTGGCTTCCTTTGGTCACCTAGATGGGTAACTTAACATAAAAGGAAATTAAGTTGGTTAAACAGGACTGTGGCTTTTGTGAGAACTTCCCTGGAGTACAGCGTTCAGTTCTGGAGTCCTCAGCAGAGGATGGACTTATTAGAACAAGTCCAGAGGAGGGCTATAGGGATTATGAGAGGTCTGGAACGTCTGCCATACAAGGACAGACTGAGAGAACTGGGGTTGTTCAGCCTGGAGAAAAGAAGGATCTAGGAAGACCCTGTAGCAGTCCTGCAGTACTTAAATGGGGCCTACTGGAGAGCTAGGGAGCTGCTCTTTATCAGGGAGTGCAGTGATAAGATGATGTGTAATGGTTGTAAACTGAAAGACAGTAGAGTTAGATTAAGTATTAGGTAGAGTTAGATCAGGTATTAGGATGAAAAGTTTTCCTATGTGGCTTGTGAGGCACTAGAATATATTGTCCAGAGAAATCACGGTAGCCCCTTCCCTGAAGGTGTTCAAGACCAGGTTGGATGAGGCTTTGAGCAGTCTGATCCAGTGGGAGGTGTCCCTTCCCATGGCAGGGGAATGGAACTGGATCATGTTTAAAAGTCCCTTACAATCCAGAACATTCTATGATTCTATGACTTTCCCTCATGAATCCGCACTAGCTATTACCCAAATTGTGCTGTCTTTCAAGTGGTTTTCAGTAACTAGCAGAATAACTTCCTCTATAATTTTTCCAGGCCCTCAAGTGAAACTGACAGGTAGCTAATTAATAGGGTCTTCCTTCTTTCTTTTCTTGAAAACTGCAATGTTTGTCAGCTTCCAGTTGACTGGGACATCTCCAGACTCTGAAGACCATACAAAAATAAGGGAGAATGGCCCTGTGATGACATCAGCTTTTCGGTACTCTGTGATGAATCCTATTGAGCCCCATACATTTGTGCATATCCAGCTCCTACAGCAATTTTTGGCAGTTTAAGTCACCCCGAGCTATGCTTTTCATGCAGTGTCTAGGAAGTAATCTAGGAATCACATTTTGCAAAAACAGTTGCCTAGATTTCAATTCTAATTCCACATTTATTATTTATAATTTTGTGCATGGATTCAGACAGAGACAGTCTGGGTGAATTATGACAGTTTGTACAGTCTGGATGAATTATGACTCTTTTTGAAGTTTATGGAATATCTCCTGTAGATATTGATAGGAAGTAAATTGCGCTTTTCATAGGCATGAAAGATTTTAAAAGAAATTGTTTCCATGTATGTTTTTAACATATGTGCAAGGTTCACTAATATGTCCAGAGGTACCTTAGTGGTTTTTTACTACACAAGTTGTTACACTATGATTTTGGTATAGATTTTAAATGTGTGAAAGTCAGTTCCTGGGTAATATGAAACTTGGTGATTTTAAGTAGAAAATAATTGCTACTCTATAAATAAATAAATATGTGTAAAAAATACCCATAATATATTGCTAGAAGTCCTCGAAGTGCTGAGGTTTAGAAAAATAAATATGATTGTAGCTTAAAATGTTTTGCCATATAAAGAATTATCATAGAATCATAGAGTGGTTTGGATTGGAAGTCACCATAAAGATCATTCAGTTCTAACACACCTGCCACAGGCAGGGACACTCACCACTGCAGCAGGCTGCTCAAGGATCCATCCAAACTGGCCTTGAACACCTCCAGGGAAGTGTTCCACATCCACAATTTCTCTAGGCAACATGGACCAGTACCTCACCACCCTCATCGTGAAGTCTAGTCTAAATCTTCTCCAGTCCCATTTAAAGCCACTCTCCATCATCAAGTAACTACAGCCCCTTGTAAGAAGTCCCTCCTCATCTTTTTTGTAGAAAGAAAGTACACTTCAAATACTGGAAAGATGCTGTAAGATTTCCCCGAAGCCTTCTCTTCTCCAGGTTGAACAATCCCAACTTTTTTTGACTTTTAACCACAGGAAAGACACTGACAAACTGAAGTAAGCCGACAAGGGCCAACAAAATATTCAGGGCCAGAGCATGATTCCTGTGAGGAGATGCTGAGGGAACTGAACTTATTCAATGAGGAGCAAACATGGCTTTTTCAGGAAAGGAAAACATGTTTCCCACATCTGCAAGGAGATTTTTGAGTGGGTGGAGATTTTGGTGAAGTTCATGGCAGAAGGACAAAGGATTACAGTCATAAATTGAAATGGAGTTGGTTCAAACTTGATGGAAAGGAAATATTTCCTAGCATGACAACAGTCAGGCATTAGAACAGCTGAAATCTTTTACCCAGGTGGATACTAAGTTGGAGACAGCCCACTGCAATCTGCTCTAAATTCAGGGGAACTCTTCCTTAAACAGAAGTTTGGAATAGAAACCTGCTAAGGCCTCTTCCATCGTAAATTATTCTATGATATTAGCCTGAAAAATGAGAGAATATTAGAAGTAACTAATTCTGTTCTACATTTTTTTCATCCGTCTTCCTCAAAACTGAAGAGCTTCCCTGAATCCCTGATGATGAAATCCACTTCTGTAAGATTTGAAATAGCACAAACTAATCTTCTAACATAAAAATAATCTTTATAGTCTGAAGCTGAGCAGAAGTGATGTAAAACCTATTGAGAGATTATTTTGTGCTTTATTCTCCATTTCTCTACTTACTAATATTTTCTACATGGAATAGTTTTTTCTTTTTTGAAATGCAGAGGTATTGGAATGCTATCACTAAACGGCAAGTTCAGCATTTGTAAAAGTCCAACATAAACCAATTAATTTCTAGCTTCATAATGCTCTCCTTTTGCCAAATCTGGAATCATGAAGTTGATCAGAATTATTTCACCAGCTCTAGAAGAAATACACTGATTTTGATGCAAAATTTTGATTAATTAGGGTATTCTCACTGAGTTAATAGAGACAGAATTTTGCTGTGCTACCAAGAGCATCTATTACTAGTATAAAACTGAAATTTCTTTCCTCTCCATTCTCTCCCACTTTATGTCAGCTAATAAAAAAGAAAAAGTTAATTAAATTCCAATGGAGTGTGTCAAGCATTGTCAATGACTACTTTAAGCAAAAGTAAAACTCATATTGGCTAGGACGAGTAGTAATTAAAAGTAATTAAATACAAGGTTTTTTTCCCCTTTTCATAAGGAAAACTACTGCATTACCAAATCTTCATCAATTTTTCAAGCACAAAATGTCAAAGCTGCCAAATATACCTAATTCATATTAGGACTAACTTAAAGTAGAACACCAGAGAAAATAAACAGAAATTTAACCATCATTTCCTCTGCTTTCTTTGATGCTTTGATAGGCAGGTAAAGCCTTAGGTATGGCCACTTACAATATCTCCTGTCAGGGAATTTTTAATTTCACTCTATAGAATAACAGTGATTAAGACAAAGGATTCATATCCTTTTATTATTATGGGCCGCTTTCTCTCTCTTCTTCACTTTGTAACACATCTTAATTTATTATATCTTTTCATTATCAGCATTCAGTTAACAAGAAGGCAACTGAGGCATACTGGGGTAGTGCAACTTGTCCAAGGTGTCATGTGTCATTAGCCTAACCATGTAAAATGTTTGGAGTTACTGTGCTCTGGTCTTACTGGTTATTACTATTTAATACTATCTTGTCCAATGTCAATAACATTTTATTTCAACATGACTTATGTTTAGTAACAAGGCACCTGCATCTAAATAACTTGTCCTCTATAAAGCAGAAGTATCACCTTCACAGATGGATAAGTGGTGATTAGTGAATGAATCCTCAAATTAATTCTAATCCCTTGTGCAGTTGGTTATTGCTGTGTATAGAAGAGAAAAAGAAAACAACCTTGGAAATAGAACATTATTCTGTAAGGACCATCATTATGTATTTTCTCTTTGGAGGGAAATATAGGGTAATTAAATGTGGATGCACTTAAAGCTGATATTTAGAAAGAAAATGTTGGAAGGAGGAAGTATAAATAATACAAGAAAATTAATAACAAGGTATTCAGTTGTATGTTTTCCTTGAATTTTTCAGTTGTATTTTTTGTTGTTAATTTATCACCAGGTTTTTAAGCTGTCTTGACATTCTTAAAGGCTAGGTCATTTAGACCATAATCTTAGACATACAAAATATAGTGTTCCCACTGGAATTGGAGTGTGGTTTTATTACTGGAGAGCTAAAGAGAAAACACCTCCATCTAGCAATAACACAGGTTTTAAAAATGCATGCAGTTATAACAAGATATAGAATTGAGATGTAGCATTTCACTTACACTTAACAGCAGTGGCTCTGTTATTATGTGCAAGCTAATCACTGAGCTAGTCACTGAACAGCAAAGAATCACTTAGCTAACTTACAAGTCTGGACTATCCACAATTAGTTTGGTGGTTCAAGGATCTCCAGAGACACTTTTAACAGCCACTTCATTTCTCTTCCTGTTTCCTTCTTGAAATATCTCCCACTGTCCTGTGTCTGTACACTGAGGCAGAAGATCATCCACTGCATGAGAGATGTGGTCCCTTCCTTTACTTTGCAAAATGTTTGTAGAGTCACATACCAAAAATATGTCCTTCACACATTTCTTGCATCTTCAGTACCTAATGCTATATGATCAATTTTATAACTCATGTAACCTGAATTATAATATTATTCAAACATTTTGTTGGAATTATAGCAACCAGTATTCCAAGAGGTCCACAGGGAGTATGTTTGCATATTCGTGGTCCAGCACAGTGAAGGACTGAAGAAATTTAGTGGGAGTCTCCTAGATATTCAATGTACTTGTTCTTGCACTTAAATCATAGAATTATAGAATCATTTAGGTCAGAAGAGTCCTTTAAGATCATCAAATCCAACTGTAAACCTGATATTGCCACTTCAACCATCAAATCATGTCCCTAGAGACCCCATCTTCACATCTTTTAAATACCTTCAAGGATATTCACTCAAACACTCCCCTGGACAGGCTGTTCCAATACTCAACAACACTTTTAGTGAAGAAATGTTTCCTAATGTCCAGTATAAACATCCTATGGCACAATTTGATATAAATGTGCTAATGTAGCTGAATTGGGTCAATCTGGAGGGGATTTCATCAGTGTTGTGTTTGTCCACATTCCTCTTGCCACTGTTAGACCAATTAATCCCTTTCTTATTTACCATTATAAAAAGACAGTGCTGTGGAGAGGACTTCCAGGATTCTGTCATTTCACCATGTGTCAGATTCCTTAACTCTTGATGGCAAGATCAAAATTTAACAACACAGTTATGAGATCACCTGACTGTCAGGATGTTATGAGGTTTGATTTGGTTTATTTTTTAAACCAAAACCTCTGGTTTCTATTAGAGCCATCAGAGTATAATTTTTCTAAAATATATCAATAATCCTCTAGAAACTAAAGGCAACAAGACCGAACTAGTAGCACAATGTGCAAAGCGAGCTTGCTGGAGCATCTTACCATTGATGTATCATGGTGAGAGGCTGGTTGGAGGCTATGAGCAATAAGTAAGTTGAAACAGCTGAACGCTGTCAAGGTTTGGTGAACTTCAAGTTTAAGTCACTATGATCTTGACTGGGCAATGATGGTTGCCTCAAAGAACAAAACTCTATCATCTTGTACTAGTGAGGAAGGCAGCTGTGGAGGCTCCTGAGTATCTCTGATTCATACTCATAGCAACCAAACATCTTCAGGGCTGCAAAGACTGTAGTGGAGGTACATCACCTTTATTTCATTTGTCTGGGTGTGTAAAATGATCAAAAATACATATCAATTTGCATTCTGTGGGTTTCACCTGCTACTGTATAAAATACATAAATGTAAAATGTCTACAGCAGAGGCAGAAAGAGGTGTAGGTAAGAACCTGAACAGATGGAAGTAATACCAGAAAACAGGAGGAAATGGCTGCTGAAATTTAAAGTTCAGTATTAGGTTTCATAGCTCAACATCAGGAGGATAAACAAGAGTATTCAGAAAATTCAAGCAGAAATGTAGATCAAATATTGAGTTGGATTGATGATACCTCAGTGATTGTATTTCAATGGGATTTAGATGCTTATACTTTACATTACAGGCAAAGTGTGGTAACCATGGAAGTAAATGTTAATTTCCATGGAAATTACAACAATAAAGCACTTTGAGGTACTATCTTTCACCCAGCAAAGGTCCCAGAGTATTTAACTATTCAAAACAATTTAAAATAGAGTCAGACAACTTTTTTTGTGTTTCATTTAAAGTGAACAATTCAAACCAGCTTTTGCATTTCTGACAATGGTAAACATTCTTCATTCTATGACAAAACTTTTGCTATAGTAACCCTAACTCCTTCAGTCACCTGAACTCCATACATTCAGTCTAACTTTCTGCTTGGTAATATTGCTGGGTGGACTTTCCATCTATCACTGAACATCAGCCCTCCCTCAGGCAACAGTTTTACAGCACTGCAAAACTACTAGATGGTA
The DNA here is from genome assembly GCA_013389865.1 of Piaya cayana. NCBI lineage: Eukaryota > Metazoa > Chordata > Aves > Cuculiformes > Coccyzidae > Piaya > Piaya cayana. Next base: position 41,072 of record WAAB01024013.1, on the reverse strand, counting down.
CTTAAATTTCACACTTCCTTTGTGTCTCACTCCCCTAGTGGAGAAATAAATGTCTTCCAAAACAAAACTTTAAATGGCAACAGAATTTTGCCTTGAGGATATCAGTTCACATTCTGAAACATTCAAGAACTCCAGCTCCCAGGAATTATCCTTACTTGCTCTTTTTTTTTTTTTTTTGGTGTTATTTTCATATTAAGTGCATCTGTTATTAAATGTTGTGCACTGGAATAAATTTTTACAGGCTTGGTCTCAGTAGATCAGGCTCTAGTAATTATATTTTAATATTTCATCCTCTTAGAAAGCTGAAAATCTTCTCTGCCTATGATTTAGGAATTGTTAATGTTGGCTTTTTCTTTGATGAAAAAAAGCAGTAGACTTTGAAGGGCTGCAGAACATCTAGGTGCTCTTCTGCTTAGCCTTTCATTTTATTGATGCTATGTTACGCTAGCTGTAGTCCTCTAAAATCCTTTTGCACACTATGTTAATTCTAAGTGTAAATGCTTCTTAAATGTTCTGGAGTTCATTCTTATTAAGTTTTAGCCAAATTTAGGGTAGAAGAAAAAGTAGTCTGGTGGATTGTTCTCAGATGAAATTACTTAATATCTATTGCCTTTTACTTTCATGTCAGTGTTTGAAGGACATTATTTATTTTCTAACTAGCTTGCTGTAAGGAATAAGTTCTGGTGAAAGGCATTTATTGTGTACAGGAAATTAACAGAAATTCAAAACAATAATAGAGATTATATAGCTAATTATTGCAAAGTTTGCACCCATAAAAAAATAGACACATTTATTTCTGTAGATGTGTTAAAATGTCATGATTCAATTGTTAGCCCAAGAGTTGGATGTGATCCATGGGTCTTTTCATTTGGCTGTTATGTTCCTAGAGGACATCATACTATTCCTTGATAGCTGACAACCTTCTCACACTTGCAAACTACACAGTGAAATATCATATTTTTCACATGAAGGAGATGAGAGTCAGAACTCTTCTACTGCTTGTGCAAGTCAGTACAAACATCCACAAACTGTAATTATCATCCTAGTTTAGGTTTGGTCCCTTAGGGTGTCATAAGGACACCAAAGTAGGTATCTGTTCTATGTATTCATTTAAGATGTGTCACCCTTGCAAGTGAGTATTTATTCAGAAATTTTGTCTTTTCTGGTTCATCCTGAAGGCAAGAGAGTGCCTGAAATTTCAACAAGATCAGCACCTTTCCTACATGAATGCTGTTGTTTGCATTTCAGCTCTGATTTGCTATGATGATAATACATTACAAAGGCTTTTGTTTTAGCACAGAATATCAGAGTATGTTACTGATGAGGTCAACTGCACAAACATTAGTTTTGGCAGGAAAACCAGTTTAAGAAATTTTCTTCCCTTTACTCCAGTTGCTTGTTCTAGTCCCCATACCATGAGTCTGCTGCACTCTCTCTTTCATGCCAGTGCCATCTAGTTTTGATGTTGAAGAAAGTTTTTCTGTAATTACATCCCAGGCTGCCACCATGTAGTCTGTAAGCTCCGTTGTCTCTTTTTAGCTTATGAGATAGATGTACATAAGTAGATGGTGGGGGTTCACAGAAAAAAAACATGAGAGAGGCCTTACTCAGTTGGACCAGAGGTTCAGTTTCGTCCTCTTCTCTTGAAAATGGCCCATACTGTTCAGGGGAAAGTATGCCCAGAAGAAGTGTACAGCAATAATTTTGCTGAATCCTCTTCCATGTGTGGATTGGGCATTTCCAGAGATGAAAGTAGTTTTAGCTGCCCCCACTGAGTTTCTTAGTCTGCCTAGGTTGTCTTTGAGCAAAAGCATGCTTCTAGCACCCATAAGACCTTGTAAGAAGGTGCAGCACACCTAAATATGACATATGTGAATGAAAACCTTTTTTTTTTCACCTTGGACTGCTTGCTTGTGAACTTCATCTGATGCCCTCAGCTTTTTTATGCTATGGGCACTAAAAAATGAGTCTTATTGTTCTCCTTGAATCCTGTGTTTCGTTGTGGGCCCCTCACCACAAGAAGGATGTTGAGGCTCTACAGCGAGTCCAGAGAAGAGCAACAAAGATGGTGAAGGGGCTGGAGAACAGGCCTTATGAGGAATGGCTGAGAGAGCTGGGGTTGTTAATCCTGGGGTTANGGATGAGGTGCTGAGGGACATGGTTGAGTGTTTGATAGGAGTGGTTGGACTCAATGATCCAATGGGTCTCTTCCAACCTGTTTTTTCTATGATTCTATGATTTTTCCCTAGGCCACTCACTTTATACTACTTCGTACTATATATGAGGTTTAGTTTCCCCACACACATTGCTTTGCGAGTTTGAAAAAAAAAAATTGTTATTGGGCCACATATTTTTATAAGCTTTTGTAATTCTTGAATCAGCATTCATCTTTCCCACTAGTAAAGATTACAGTACCATTACTAAATGTGTGACTATGCTATTTTTTGAATTTTCTAGGTTGTTTATAAATGCATTGAGGGACAGAGATGCTAGCAGAGATTTCTACAGAAACCCAAAGAAGGTACTCCTCAGCTGTGAAAATCAGTTATTCCTGCTTTCCATTTCTTATCTTTCAACAGTTTTGTAATTTGCGGAAGGGCTGTACTAATTATCTCATAGTAATATAGTTTTCTTTATCCTGTCTATTATGAGGAATTTTGACAAAGACTTCTTCAAAAATCCACCCAGACTATGTCAACCAAACTAATCCCCCTTATATATGAGGTATTAAACTCTCATTGCATGAGGTACAGTGATACTACAAACTCTGCAAAAATAAACCGTTAAACTGAGCCATAAAAAACAGTTCATCATTTTTGTAACTATGCAACTACTTAGGTATTTTGTCTGAAATTTTTGAAAGTTAGTTTTTCACCTGTCTGGTTGATTTGTTTTCCCTCAAATAAATAATGAGAGATCCCAGGGAAGAAGTTATAGAAGAAATGAAGTACTTCAATGAAACAATAATTTAAAAGAACTTTACTAATTTTTTTAAATAAAAATTTGAACATTTCAGGAAATATTCAATGAGTGTTGTTTTGTAAGACTAGAAAGAAAAGCATTAAATGTGAAATGCAGATGTAATGATTCTAACAAACTCTAGTAGAATACTGTAGTATCTTATCCTATGACAAATTTTGCCAAGATTTTTAGATTTGTAGTTATGAGAAATGAAATGTCTTTTTTTTTGTGACAGAAGAACGGGTTCATCACTTCAGGAATCAATGTGATTCCAGTGAGCTAGTTTATTGAGTTCATTACACATTCTTATACCTTTCACGGTTAATACAGACTACTGTTTTAATAAGCTGATTCAGCAATTCTCCTTTAGCAACAAGCAATCAGTTAGTTACATGAATCTTACACTTTCCCATAAGAAACAGCTGTGAGAATTCTAGCTCGATAGACTACAAAGTTACAACTCAAGGTCTACCCAAGAAAAGTTACCTCTGAAAAACAAGAGGAGCATTACAGCAGAACAATCGCTGAGTGCTGTAAAAGAAACTGAGCCTGTATAAGCTTTTGTATTCATGGTGTGTACTTGCAAAACTATGCATACAGCAACAAAACCTTATGTCTATATTTCATTTAACATAAGCTGTTCAGGGCTTGGAGATGCTCACTAAATGGCTTCTGGCTTGTAACCATCCATCATTTTTGTGCATAGAAGAGAGAATACTGGAGGACATTAGTGAAATGACACAGAAACACTGCATTAAGGCAAAGATTTTCTGTTTTCTGGTCACTAATATAAGTCTGCAACTGTAAAAATATGGCAGGTGAATATATTTGATATGCTGACTTTGTTTAATTTATAATCCTCAAGACTTAGACCAGTATGATTTTGATTTGTGACCATCTGTAGATGTAGAAATGAAAATTCTTCCTGATACAGCTTCTACCCTTCAGCCACTGCACTAATAGCCCCTCCAGCACTTTTCTGCCTCTATTTCATGCTGGTTCCTATGGAAAGCAGATTTTTATTACATTTGTGAAACCTTGTCCCTGACTTGGGCTCATAGATGTTACCATAAAACTACACAAAGTCAGGACATTAAAATTTTTGAGGGTAGAAATCCCAGATGCATTTCCCCCATTCCTGGAACCAGATTTGCTGTATAAAGCTGTGTTCTGAGTACGCTAAACGATGGTTAAATACAATGACCAATTACCTTGAGGGCAATGACAGACATTTAGGGAAGGAACAATCTCATCCAATATTTAACAGCTGCAAAGTAGATGCCTGCATCTGATTTAGTCACCCAAGACTTCTTTCTGGTCTGTGTAGAGAAATAGAAGCTCCTGGAGTTGACTTATTTTTTTAATTCGGATTGAAATCCATTCCATCTAGTCTCCACTGACTACATTGAGTCAGTCTTCATTTGGTAAAACTAAGAGTGTCAGCTGACTAAGTCAGATGTAGATGACTCCATTTAGTCTCACAGCTCTCAACCTTGGGGGACATAAGCTGTGTTTTTGCAGGAAACAAGTAATAGAATTTACATGCAATTTAGGCAGACACAAAGAGAACATCCAATTGATTCTCAGTTCCTCTTCCAGATGAGTTACTTCCATGGCAGATACTCTGTTTGCTTCTGGGCATATTTCCTAAGGTTCTCTTAAGGATATGATATTCACATGCTATAAGGTAGGAGGAAGGACTTCAAAAAGTCTTTAGAAATCAAAAAGACACTCCTGTCACATAGTTGTTGCCTAATATTTTTGACCACCTGTTTTGCTCTGTCTGTGGGAATTAATATACACTCAAGTTATTATAAAGGCATAAGATTTAAGGGCATAAGGTGTCAGACTTCTTATATTATAAATTCTGCAGGATTCTTTCAATATTTTAAGAAGTGTTTTATACAATAAAAGGTTTTAATCATATTTTTTGGTCCATGAAAATAGTAAATTAATGTAATGGACATTTAGTAGTATAAGAAAACCTTGGTAAATATGAAAGAGGAGTAGCTAATTTCCCCTTTTCAGTAAAATTTTTGTTGTCATGGAGCTGGAAGATGTTTGCTTTTACTACAGACCTTGGCAGTTATCCTTATAACTTCAGATATATATGTTGTTTTTCCCATAATAACTGGTCCTTTAGTACTTCTTGCACCTCTGCATTAGTTCAAATAAGGTATCAGTCTTGGAATAATGGATCGTATGGTAAAAAATTGACCACTCAGCAGATTTCTGCACTATCTATAAAGCTGTGGAAAATTGCTGCTGAAGATACTCCAAGATATTTTTCTGGTTTTACAGCCTTATTCTTTTGCATTGTTTGCCTTCTTTCCTTCACTGGGGCAGAGTTTTGTCCAGACCCTTGAACTAGACAAGTAAAATTCAGTTTAGTTACATTTCTAAAAGGCTTTGAATCCACTCTTCTGTCATTATGTACTTAATTCTTACCCTGACATATTATGGCTGAAAAGTCCACCACTTTGCAGCGCTGAAATATTTCATTCCTAGCTGTAAAGAACAGGCTGGTGAGCAGCATTGGGGTTTTGATCTGAGTAGAAGGACAGAAAGAATAATCACATTTCCTTTTCAAGCCAAGATCAGTGTCAAGTAATCCAGAAACTTCATAATGAGAAAACAGTAATGTCCAAGGAAGAGGGAAAATAAAAAGAAAAAAAAAAAGAACTAAATTTATGCAATTTAACAGGTAAAATCTATTTAATAGGTCAGGGCATAATACCACTAGAACCAACTTAGAAATATTTATAAAGAGCAGATTGCACAAAGAAATACTGCACAGCACAGTACTGGATCAAAATCATCTTGTTTGTCTGGCAGATGCTGACTGGGTTTTGAAAAGCACTTTGTCAACACTCCACTTTTGCGCTTTTACTCTCACAGATTTTTGTTGAAATGGTCTATATACAATGCTACAACATTCCAGCTCTTTACATTTGCCTACCTGCTTCAGTTCAGTGTCTGAATTACTATTTCAAGCATTGTCTATAAAACTCCCGAGAACATACATATAAAAGTGAGCAAAAGATCTTCTGCCAAGTATAATATAACTGAAGTGAAGTGTAACAAATTCAGTTGCATGGAAATTACATTTCAGAAAGGACTTCAGCTCTGGCTTTGAATATTTAAAAAAAAAATCCATAAAGGAAAAAGAACAATTCAAATGTAACAAAAATATTTTGCTCAGTTTTGACTATAATGATGTAAAGTTTTTTCATAAACTAAAGCCACCTGAAATTCTTAGACTTTGATCCCTCCTGATGAACAATGATCTGGTCTCAGGTATCTCCTGTCACTTCTCAGCTGGTCTAAAGCTATGTGATATTCCTGGGCATGATGCCTCCACTGTTTAGGAAAAGCCAATTAGTACAGAATACTGGAGCAAAATTAGTCTCTCCATTGCATATGCTACTTTCCCCTCAGGGAATAGGATGAAAGAAAAACAATATGTGACAGTAGAGTCATGTTGCTTAATGCACTACTGGAAGGTACCCAGCTATTGTTGTGAGCAGATTAGTCTAAAGCCTCTAAAGAAAAGAATAGGATGTTTTGCTTAAAAAAAAAAGGAGGGAAAGGGACATGTTAAATGAGTTTTTATGCTTTGGGATGGGTTTTTTTTTTTGTTCTTTCATGGTGGGGGTGTCAGGTTTTAATGTGAAATCAAAATAATCTTATTAAATACTTCACATGAAGGAAATTCCTTAGTACCGATTCACATGAATAAGCAGATATAATGAGTAGGGTTTTTGTTAAATAAATGGACTCATCCAGTACAAAATTAGCCCTAGCTCTCTTCTTAAGAGAAGTTGTTTCCAATTAGGATTTTCTGAGATAATTAGCAGACTGCAGTGTTTGTAGCTGGAGGGTTGTGAGGGAAGAAAAACTGATCCTAAGCGAAAATGTAACAGAGCCATAATGTAAATCCAAAAATGGAATCTATCCTTCTGTGAAAAAGTAGTCTTACTTGTGTTTTTTATTCACTGATTCTCATATGACACCTGTCTTTAGAACTGATGGTTCACATTTTGAAGTAAATTTTGTTTTGAAGTAAATCTTTTCTACAGGAGTAACACTGGGAGCTAGTGTTGTTATACCATATTGTTTGGTTGTGTGGTACAAAACTCTGAGCTAAGGGAAAATCCACCCTTGTCCAGAATAGTTTTGCCTCCTTTTCCATCAGAAATATTTTATATCTGTTTTTAATCACATTGTAGGATAGCTATCACCATGAGTGCTGACATGATTTAATGGTGGACTTGGCATCATTAGATTTACAGTTGGACTTGGTCTGAAAGGTCTTTTTCAACCTAAATGATTTGATCATTTCTATGATTCTGTTTTGTACAGAGTATACTTTTTTTTTTTCCAAAGACCAGATTTGCAAATCAGGAAGTGAAAAAAAATCTACAGCGTTCGGCCTCACTGTCACCTCTTTTCCACACCCATAACAATGATTAAACTTGACAAACTGGCAAAACTCCCATTTCCTCCACTTGGCCAGGTGCAGTAGTGCTCCTTTATCCCTTGGGAACTTAGGAAAACATCCTATGGGATCAGTTTCAGACTTACAAAGTCTCTGCAAAATAGATACTCCCTAACTAGGGAGCACGACTTCAAAACTCTGCCATTTCCACACCACTACTTAGACAGCAGGGACAGGCTTGCAGTGACTGCTATTGATGAAAGGAGCAAAACAGTCTCTTTGCAGGTGAGGGAAATTAAATGTAATTGAAAATCTTGGCATGTAGGCTCCTACTGAGATGTGGAAAAGAATACAGATTCTGAGTATGCTCTTCCAGGCATCTCTCCACAAAGGAAATGCAGACGACACTAAGCTGGGTGGAAGTGTCAATCTGCTGGAAGGTAGGGAGGCTCTGCAAAGGGATCTGAACAGGTTGGACCACTGGACTGAGTCTAACGGCATGAGGTTTAACACGGCCAAATGCTGGGTCCTGCACTTGGGGCACAACAACCCTATGCACAACAACCCAATGGGAGAAGTCTGTTTGGAGAGCTGCCAGGAGGAGACGGACCTGGGGGTATTGGTTGACAGCAACTGAACATGAGCCAGCAGTATGCCCAGGTGGCCAAGAAGGCCAATGGCATCTTGGC
>WAAB01024013.1:0-26111 GCA_013389865.1 Piaya cayana | reverse complement strand
TTTAGGCTAGAGATTAGGAGGAAGTTTTTTACGGAAAGGGTCATTAGGCACTGGAATATGCTGCCCAGGGAGGTGGTTGATTCGCCTTCCCTGGAGGTGTTTAAGTCACGAGTAGACGAGGTCCTGAGGGACATGGTTTAGTGTTTTGTGGGAGTGGTTGGACTCGATGATCCAGTGGGTCTCTTCCAACCCGGTGATTCTGTGATTCTGTGAAGTCCTGCCTGACCAACCTGTTGGTCTTTTATAATGGAGTGACTAAATCAGAGGACAAGGGAAGAGCTACAGATGTGATCTAGCTGGACTTCTGTAAAGCCTTTGATTCTGTGTCCCACAACATGCTTCTTTCTAAATTGAAGGGATATCAATTTAACGGATGGTTTGGTGGATCAAGAATTGGTTGAATAGTCAAATCCAGAGGGCAGTAGTCAATGGCTCAATGCCCACATGGAGACCAGTGTTAAGCAGTATCCCCTAAGGGTCTGTATGGGACCTGTATTATTTAATATCTTCATCAATAACATCTTCAGTGGGATTGAGTATATGCTCAAGAAGTTTGCAGGTGACACCAAGCTGAGTGAAGTGACACTAAGCGTATTGAGGGTGATGCACCTGAGGGATGGGACACCATGCAGAGAGATGTGGACAAGGCTGAGAAATTGATCTGTGTGAATCTCATGAAGCTCAACAACACAAAGTGCAAGGTCCTGGAGCTGGGTCAGGGCAATCTGCAGTATCATTACAGGCTGGGCAACAAAGAGATTGAGTGTAATCCCAAAGAGAAGGACTTGGGGGTCCTGGCAGATGGAAAGCTGGACATGAGATGGCAATGTCTGCTCTCAGCCCAGAAAGCCAATGATATCCTAGGTTCCATCAAAAGAAGTGTGGTCAGAAGGTCAAGGGGGGGAATTCTGCCCCTGTACTCCACTCTGGTGAGACATCACCTGGAGTACAGTGTCCAGCTCTGGAGCATTTGGCAAAGGAAAGACACAGACCTCTTGAAGAAGTCCCAGAAGAGCAGTCAGAGGGGTGGGATATCTCTCCTATTAAGAAAGACAGAGATAGATGTGGTTGTTCAGCCTGCAGAAAAGAATGGTCCAGAGAGATATTATTGCAGCCTTTCAATACTTAAAGGAGGCATATAAAAAAGATGGGGGCAAACATTTTAGCAGACAATGTTGTGACAGGCCAAGTGATAATGGTTTTAAAATAAGATAGGGTAGATTCAGTCTAAAGACAAGGAAGATATTTTTTACAATGAGGGTGGTGAAACAGTAGAACAGGTTGCCCAGATGAGTAGATGACGCATCCATGGAACCATTCACAGTCAGATTAGACAGGGCTCCAAGCAGCCTGATTGAGTTGAATATGCCCCAGCTCCTTGTAAGGGGTGGAGGGTTTGGAACAGAATGACCTTTCAACCCAAACTATTCCATGAACCTATGGTTTTCCAGCATGGTTGAGCTTGCTATCTTCAGAATTATGTTGCCGAAGGAAAAAATAAACTGCATTTTTCTGTGATAAAACATGTGATGCATCAGTAATATCCAAAGATAAATAAGTTAAGATGATCCCTTCATGTCTTGCTTCTGTTTTTACTTAAGGTTTCTCACAACAAGTAAACAAGGAGTTTGGAAACATCAGGGAAATTCATAGCACAGGGAAATATGTGATAAAATTTAAAAATGTAACATATTTCTATTTAAGTGTTCAGGGAACAGATTATCCTAGACATTAATCACAAAATTCATGCAGGTGAAAGAGTAAAATCAACATTCAGGTCAGGGATAAATGAAAATTCCTTCTCCACTCTCACAGCCCCAGAGAAAGTGGGAAGAAGTGCTGTGATCCAAAAGTCACTGTCTGAACTTGAAGCTAGGCTCTGTGTCAGTCACTACAAAGGAACTTCCCTAATCTTAACTCAGCTAAAATGTTTAAATTATGTTGATTTCATAAGGTGACTTTATCAAAGTGTTAATAACTCTTATCGTGGCAGAAAGTGCACAAAGAAATGGTTATCTGCAATCAGCCGAGTTTTGAGAGGAGAAAAGAATAAAGAAAAAAAAGAGGGAACAAGTTCTTCAGTACAAAGTATGGCTTTGATTCAGAGATAGGACAAAGGATTGAGCAAGGTTTTTTGGGATTTTTCTGCCTAAACCAGAATCATGAGTTCACTCTTTGCATTTATGGCACAACAGTAGCGTCAACCTTTTTTTCTATTTCATGGTCTCTCATTTTTCCTCATAAAGTGTCCTCAATAGTAACTTATACAGAGGTCAAATCAAACTCTTTATTCCTCTTATATTTTGATTACCTGCATTCCCCTGTCTTCTTTAAAACATTGCTCAGATATGATAAATAACAGCTTTCCATACCTATAAACTTTTGACTCTAAGAAGACTCCATCTGGGTCTATTTAGAGACATTGCTTCTCTGGTTGTAAGGTCTGCTAGTAATTTGGACCAAGAATGTAACCAGATAGACAGCAGAGGTTATATTTTGTCTGTAAAGATTACATACATAGGGTAAAACATATTGAGAACATAGAACTTTGGGGAATAAAGGGAGTCATAGATAAAGACCAAATGTTTTAGAGCTGTTGTCTCCTTTGTCCTAGATATTGGCCGTATTCACTAACTGTGGATTTGAATGATGGATTAATGTCTGGACCACTTTGCCACTGGGAATTTACAGCCCGTTAAATCTAAAGTGTTTTGAGTTCCAGTTCAAGGGATAGAAAACTTCGGAAATAACAGTGTTATCACAGTCCATACAGCTTCAGTCTTCCTCCACGACATTTTATCTTGGCACTGAACCCTTTCTTCCTGAAATCTTCTCAAAGGTCAGAATATAGCAATCATTTTGTGGCAAGTCCTCCGAGGTTATGAATCCTAGCCATGCTGGTTAATTTCTTCTGTATCCATTCATACAGTGTCAAAATAGGTCAGAAAACATCCATCAACCGAAAAGTCAGTTTTGTCAAGATCAAAAAATTCCCTTGCAACAGAATTCCTCAGAGCATAGTTATGAAGGAAAAATAGTGAATGTTAAGTCATGGTTTCCAATCAGAGGGAACGGAACCAGTTCAGGTAGGCATGAGATATTTGTTTTGTATTTGGTAAAGAGAAAAGCAAATTCTGTAGACTGAATCCCATCGTTTCACAGAGCAGAACTTCCTTTTGCTAGACCCACTGATAGCTATCTTTCACACTGGACAGCTGGTAGTAACCTGTAATCATTAAAACATAATTAGAACATATGCAATCTCAGTATCCTACAAAATAACCCTTTAAAAAAAGATGATCCTTAGTATCAGGGAAACAAAAACATAGATATAACAGCTCTTACCTTTAATTATATTCCCTTCTCCAAAAAGAGTAAAATACTTAGCATAACAGCCAATCATCTGTAAAAAATAATCACCTAATAATTCAGTAAGAAAAAGTATTTGAAATGCAATTCAAAGATCTCTGGTCTCTGATCTTTCTTTCCAAGATAATTCAGAACTAGATCAAAGCTTTTCTTGTTTGCTTTTTTTTTCTAAATCACTACCTTTTTCATGTCTGCTTACACAAAATGCTGTGCATTAATGCTGTGTATTAATGTGTAATGCTGTAATTAATGTGTATTAATTAATGTGTATTAATGTGTATAAACGCTGTGTAAGAATTATCATATCTTACATTTTTTACGTTGGGCAGCAAATAATTTTGATTTTTATCATATGAAACACAAAATGTCTTAGGACTTGATGAAATCTGAAGAAAGGTTCATCGCTCTAGTCAAAGGCACATATCCATCTCCAAGGCTGCCTTCATCTTTGTGTTAAAAAGAAAATAGCTTTAAGAGCAGGATGGAATATTATACTTCCATGGTATCACGTAATGGATGGGTAAAGAACTGGATAGACATCTAACTGCATGTGGTCATTAATTCCCCAGTAATAAAAAATCTTACTGGGATATTTCACTTAGCACAAGGGTTGCTATCTTTGAACAGCAAATAGAAAGTAGACCTTGATATGTTTGAAAATCTGCATGGTAGAGCAGGGATTCAACATAGCCATAATCAGTCAGATTATTTACAAGTAGCATGTCTCCCTTTCTGTTACCTTGTTAAGGTTACCTTACATGTTTTTCTTTTTGTTTCCCTTTTCCCACTTAAATTATGATCTCTGTAAAGCATGGATGACCTTACTATACATTCTCACAGGGTCACTTTCACCAACCGCTAACAAAACTACATAAAAACTTTGAGTGTCGTGCAATAAATGTTTTTGCAAAGAAGATGGAGGCAAGATGTCTTTATCCGTACCAAGAATGAGAAGAAAATACAACAGTATCTTGAGAATAGTTCTCTTACACCTAGAAAGTCTGAACGGCCAAAAATGTATCATGTGAAGAAGGGTTGAAGGTTGAATAGCTGAGAAAATAAATGATAATCACAGAACTGTTTATCTCAGAAAATACTTCTAAGTTCATCACGTCTGACCATAAGTTTAACACTACCAAGTCCACCAACATGCCCTTAAGTTGCACATCTACACGTCTTTTAAATGCAGCACATATAAGTAATGGCACATCTATGTATCTTTAGCAACTAGTTGTAGAGAGCAATAAAGTCTTCCCTGACCCTCCTATTCTCCAGTTTCCTCAACAGTTCCTTATAAAACTTTTTTTCTAGACTCTTCACCAGGTTTGTTGCTTTTCTTTGGACGCACTCTAGACTGTCAATATTTCATATATCAAATGTTATTGAGGATGAAGATAAAATAGAAGACTGAAGAAAGTAATTTTGCACAATGCATTGTGTTTAGGCTGAAATAGAAGAGGAGACTTGATATCCTAGTTGTAAACAGATTTAGAATGGGAAAAAAGATTTTTCGGGAAAGTTATTGTCATAAAACTCATGGTAGGGTACAATGTATCCTACGGAAAGATGCAGAAGTGAAAAAGAATAGATATTTCCATCCAGACTTAGGAGACTTGAATGTAGAATGAGAGGATGAATATCGGGAAGAAACAATATTTTATAGACTAAACAGATAAGAAGGGTGTCACAATGTGTTAAGGGTTTGAAAAACTCAGAATTTAACTGCCAACATTGAAATCTGGACTTTTCAAGTCTCAAAAACTGAACTGTGTCTCTGCAGCATGTATAACTCTGTGTGCCTTTCCTAAAAAAGGCAATATTAAAATTATAAGACAAACTGATATTGAACCAAAGTCTGAAATTTCTGGTGACAACAACTGAACTATCAATTACTGTTTTGTTCCTTTCATCCAACAATGCTACCCATTGCAAGCTGTTTAGTGTGAGATAAAATTTATTTTTGGATTGACTGGTACTAAAAAATGAAAAACATATACTCTTCTTTGATACAGTAATACCCAGAAACCTATATATTAGGTATGTTTGTTTTAAGAAATAAAAGTTTCTTGTCTAAAACTCTGAGCCAGAAAATAGAATGCTGTGTAACAGCTGTACAACAGCTTACTGCAGGATTGCTGTACAGCTGGAATGGTTATAAAAATAAAGAGTGCAAGGCTCTCGGAATGGGATAATAGCTTTTTATTAGACCACCGGATGTACTTAGGAGAAAAAAAGCAACTTTTAATTGTGTGAGACCTCTTTTATCCATCAGAAGGTTGTACAATTGTTTACTTGTTTTGCCTTAATAATTAAAAAAAGAATTTTAAAAGGTTTGAAAGTTTGCCATAAAGATATTTAACAGGCTATGAAAAAATCTGAAACATGCCAGTTGTTCAGAATTTGTACTTTTTTGTCTATTTTCTCAAGAAACACAAACCAAATATATGGATTATGAGAGATCAACTTTCCAAAGTGCAGTCTACACTTTTGCCAACAGATGGAAGTAGATTCAATGAAATAGAGGTCTGTTGGTTTTAACATAGACTCTAAGCCACTAAGACATACTTCACAGAACCACAAAACCATAATCAAACAGTATCAGGATTAGAGAGAGACATTTCTTTAACAAATTCTTAACAGCTTATGTACATATAATTCAGATTATGTGACAATGAAGTCTGGCTTTTTTTCAGGAAAGTATTATCAACTTAAAATGTGCTATTTTTTGTGTGTGTGTGTCTAAGGATTTTAATTTTGGGCCACATAGTAAAAAACAGACGTTATTCATAAAAAGCAATAAAATCCAAACAAGCAAGACAAGTAAACAAAACAAACAAGCAAGTGAAGAAAAATATTCTTCTCTGAAAGGGTCATTAGGCAATGGAATGGTCTGCCCAGGGAGTTGGTTTACTCGCCTTCCCTGGAGGTGTTTAAGGTGCGGGTGGATGAGGTACTGAGGGGCATGTTTTAGAGATTGTTGGGAATGGTTGGACTCAATGATCTGGTGGGTCTCTTCCAACCTGGTCATTCTATGATTCTATGATTCTAAGATATGGGAAAAGAATGAAAAGGACTAGCGTTTCAGTCTTTCGCTAAATGTAGGAATCTCAGACAGAGGGAACATGTAAAACAAGTGCTTCATATGTTTCTTTGTCATTTTTTTCTTACCTAAGCTTCCTTAATTGTGTCCCATAATTCCTCAGGCAACATACAGGCCAGTGCTAAAGAGGAAGGAAGCTCAGAAGCCTCCATCTCCAAATGAAAAAATCATTCATGGGTATAGAAGGGCCATTGAGATTGTACAGTCTGACTACCTCTAACAGTGACCAGAAAGGAAGTGACCTTGAGTTAAAACCCTTTAATGACATCAAAATAAACCATTTATCTTATTTTCAGGTGAATACACTTCCTAGTCCATGTCTCTGACTGTAATGATTACAGTCTATTCCAAAAGAAAGTTTGGGGAAATATATGTTTATAAACAGCTATTCTTATAAGAAGACTATTAGTAAGCTCTGATTCATCTTTAAAGATAAATAGATTCTTGTCTAGACACAGGGGAGAATTAAATAGCCTTTAATATATCCACATAGATACATCTGTCCAGCTTGTAAACTCTTTGATCAGTGTCTAGCCTAATATCCAGCACATCTGTTCTAGAACTTGAAATGATTTCTTATGACACCTTTATTTGTCCACTGACTACAGAGAAAGGGCAGTCAGATGCACACCTAATTCATATATCTCAAATATCTGGTACAATGGTTTTGTGTCACAAATAAGTACTCTCAACTAGTGAATTGATAAAAAATNACCATAATCAAACAGTATCAGGATTAGAGAGAGACATTTCTTTAACAAATTCTTAACAGCTTATGTACATATAATTCAGATTATGTGACAATGAAGTCTGGCTTTTTTTCAGGAAAGTATTATCAACTTAAAATGTGCTATTTTTTGTGTGTGTGTGTCTAAGGATTTTAATTTTGGGCCACATAGTAAAAAACAGACGTTATTCATAAAAAGCAATAAAATCCAAACAAGCAAGACAAGTAAACAAAACAAACAAGCAAGTGAAGAAAAATATTCTTCTCTGAAAGGGTCATTAGGCAATGGAATGGTCTGCCCAGGGAGTTGGTTTACTCGCCTTCCCTGGAGGTGTTTAAGGTGCGGGTGGATGAGGTACTGAGGGGCATGTTTTAGAGATTGTTGGGAATGGTTGGACTCAATGATCTGGTGGGTCTCTTCCAACCTGGTCATTCTATGATTCTATGATTCTAAGATATGGGAAAAGAATGAAAAGGACTAGCGTTTCAGTCTTTCGCTAAATGTAGGAATCTCAGACAGAGGGAACATGTAAAACAAGTGCTTCATATGTTTCTTTGTCATTTTTTTCTTACCTAAGCTTCCTTAATTGTGTCCCATAATTCCTCAGGCAACATACAGGCCAGTGCTAAAGAGGAAGGAAGCTCAGAAGCCTCCATCTCCAAATGAAAAAATCATTCATGGGTATAGAAGGGCCATTGAGATTGTACAGTCTGACTACCTCTAACAGTGACCAGAAAGGAAGTGACCTTGAGTTAAAACCCTTTAATGACATCAAAATAAACCATTTATCTTATTTTCAGGTGAATACACTTCCTAGTCCATGTCTCTGACTGTAATGATTACAGTCTATTCCAAAAGAAAGTTTGGGGAAATATATGTTTATAAACAGCTATTCTTATAAGAAGACTATTAGTAAGCTCTGATTCATCTTTAAAGATAAATAGATTCTTGTCTAGACACAGGGGAGAATTAAATAGCCTTTAATATATCCACATAGATACATCTGTCCAGCTTGTAAACTCTTTGATCAGTGTCTAGCCTAATATCCAGCACATCTGTTCTAGAACTTGAAATGATTTCTTATGACACCTTTATTTGTCCACTGACTACAGAGAAAGGGCAGTCAGATGCACACCTAATTCATATATCTCAAATATCTGGTACAATGGTTTTGTGTCACAAATAAGTACTCTCAACTAGTGAATTGATAAAAAATATATCATAATGTTTGTTAGGAAGAATTTTTTAATATTTTTTTCAGAAACTGGAAAACTTTGAAGTCCCTTATATCATTAATACTTGCTAAAACATTGGTTTTCTAAACATGAACAAGAAGTAGATATCTCAAATCTATGTCCTCTGATAAATTCTTAATTATTAAGTAACTTTGTGAAATGACATCTTTAAACAAATTTCTATCAAAATTTTTGACATAGCTAACATATTCCCTCAAAATCTTTTGATTTATTTGAATCCAAAATTTCTGGTGAAACTATTTCTCTGTCAGAAATTGTTCAAGTATGCAATATCTACATGAAATTACTTCAGCCAGTATTGGATTAACAGTAATATTTCAGAAACACATATCAATACTGACTAGTTCCCAACAATAAACAGTGAAATACATTATGTAACTGGCACATCATGAAGTTACACAGTAGGTCAGCTTCCCTCTGTAAGGAAGAATCCAACAAACCAGCATTGTTTCCTTCACTCTTTCAGGAAAGTACATTTGAGGCTAATGGCCACAAGCAGTGAGCAGAATTTCAGCTTTTCCTCCTTGCAGGAGGTGATATTGATTGAACAAAATGTAAAATGTAAGAAAGTGGATGAACATGTAGAAAGTTAAGGTCACTGTCATGGACCAACACCCTTTTCTTACTCCTGTGTTCAAGCAGGAATACCAGTAACTTGCACTTTCTTCTCAGTATGGGTACGTCGACATTTTTGTTCCCATAATAAAACTCAGGAATCATTAGTATGAAAATCAATTTGTATTAGCAACTACTGCAATCATATTCCTATTTTATTAACATGTAATTTTATGAATATGTCAGGAAAAAATCCTCCTTCAAGCTGATTATTTCTGTTCTGTGTCCCCTTAATATAAAACTTCCATATCTCATTAGCAAAACCAGCCATTAAAATACACAGTGTTAATAAAGTATAATGGAAAACTGCTGATACGTTTAGTTTGGGGTAAAAATGTCTTATATTTTATAATCACAGTGGAAAATTGAACATTGCATACTGCTGGTGTATACCATCACCTTGACTAATACAGAAAATACCTTGACAGATTAGATTGTATAAGTATATACTTATACAATTTCTTCTGTGAGTTGAGGCAATTCAATAATCTGTTGGAGCACACATAGACACTGAGATTGATCAGACTTCTGCAGAAATCCACAACTCAGGTGTGGCCTTATAGGTTCAAAGAGATTAACCTGTCAGTTATGTTTTGGTTTTTTTCCAAGTATTTTACAAAGGGAGTTAGGTACACAATACTTTGTTCCACAGTCTAATTTACAATCCAAGATTTATCTGGTGGGCAGGGGGATTTAATGTTTTTTTAAAAGCTGAAGACCATTAGCAAATCTAGTTAATCTGTTTATACAAATATACGCATATGCTTAGCTCTTTGGAATGCATCCCATAGAATTCCCTGTGTAGAAGGAATACAAACAGTTTTGGTAAGATCACTAAGAACTGACATTAAAAAAATGGGGTAGTAATTATCTCATGTAGTTAGGTAAGTCAAAATAGACCTTAACACTTAGACTATTATATGTGAGTTTGACAGCAAAGACCATGTCTGACTTCAGGTGCTTTGAACAGCTCTCACAGCACTACTGACAGTGTTAATTTCGTTTCTGGTGACTGCTGGGGATGTAGATGCCAATGCTCAGGTGTGCAAGTTCTCAGCTGAATTCCACCATTGGTATCCAGGCTTTCAGGAGAGTTATCCCAGAAACAGAGAACTCATATTTTATCTGCTTTCTTCCTGCTAGGAACAAACAGGCACGGTCCACACATAGATAAAAAGACGACTAGAATAACGAAGAACACCAGACTCTTCAAAGTCCGAAAATGGGTTTTGTTGAAGACAATCCTGGTTTGTTATATACTTATATTTTGTCAAAGTCACTCTTATCTTTTGAATAGTCAACTGAAGAGATATTTTCCACGGCATTTTGTGTCAGCTCAAACAATAGGAAGTTGTTCCATTTAAGTGATAACTCATTAGAGCACATACGATGTTGATGGCTATTTGGAAATAACAATTGTCATTGCAGTGCAACAGTTTACAATAAGCCTTCTGCACACTTCAGTAAAGAGTTGATTAGATGGCTGAATATTAAGTGCATTTCCCTTTGAGAAATTAATGAACCAAGGCTAGTAAGTAGAGCCCAAAGAGAATCTTGCATCTGATCTTTTTTCATTCGAGGAGGGCTATACCTTATAATACTGTGTGCGGCAGTAGTTCAGTTGTAATTAAAGAGGAACTCATATATTATTTCCTTCAGTGAAGTACAGAACTACTTCTTACTGGGACTACTAATTAGGCAATAAGTATCATGAAAAAATAATGACCACTTCACTAGTCCCTAGAGTTTCCTTGGATGAGCGGAAGGAGTGTGGGCAGGAGATTGCAAACAGAGTTAAGATGTTTCACTCATTCCAAATGTACCCTTTGAAACCAGGGCAAGAGACATACCACTTGAGTGCAGCGGCCCATGTTTTCAAGGGTATGGCATATCGTTTATGTGGATTTCATTTGGAAGTAGAAGGCTTCTGGATTTCAAAATCACTTTAGAATCCTACTTGAAAACGTTTGCTTTTAAACCTGGAGAAGTGACTAATGTCAATTTTCTTAAAAGAAAGGTGCTATGATATCTAAACAAAACCTGTGAAAAAAACTGAACAAACTGCTGTTACCTTCATAATCCTTACAGAAGGATCATGCTATGTAGCAAAGCCTTGGTTCAGAATATGACCGTATGTTGTCAGCTGCCCTATCCTGCATCATTCTTTCAACCGTTTTTTTCCGATTAATGGGTTAAGAGAGTGTTGTGAAATAACTGCAAACTTGCCTGGCTGACTCTGCTAGAACCACATTATCCCTGCCAGAGCAGCACAAGGGACAGTGGAGGCAGTGACATTTTACATTGGCACCACAAAATTTTCTGAGGTTACCTGCCAGTATCCTATGTTTCAGTCAATCTTCACCAAGACATGCTTGTGGATGTCCATCAGGTATAGGAGCAAGCTTTGGAAGCCCAAACATGGCACCAAAACATCCCAAGGTTACTAAATACATTGAGACAGAAGTAAGAACTAAGAAATTGGAGTGTGGGCTACGTCTTCTGAAACCTTGATTTACAAGGCTGCAAAATCTCTTGCTCGGCCCAAGATTTTCCAGATGTCTTCGTAAAATACATCATGTACCCACCCAACAAAGAGAAGCCCCAGTGGAGTAAAGCACAGCAGCTATTTCAGCATTGCAGCTATACTGGTAGAGAGTAAGATAGGAGCATGAAGCAAATGACAGAGTAATTTTCTCCCATGAAAAATTTTGGGGCAATTTAGCTCTGAGTACACTTTCTAACACTACTCACCTCTGCAAAATGCACCTATAGAATAAATGTTTTCCTGTGAGAAAGGAAAAATCTTCCATGTTGACAAGTAGCTGACACCCTGTTTTTTTTTTCTCCAGCTGCAAAAACATCTTTAATTTATTAAATGCTTTTCTTTTTCTTCTCATTCTGCCTATATGTTTGCAGTTTTCTTTCCTCCATGCCCTTGTATTCCCTTTAGTTTTCTGCATGCTGTGAACTGCTGTCTGTCATCAAGCGAATACTTAAGTATCTTACTCCTTAATCTTTTCTTTTGACAACTTTTCTTTTCCTCCTCTTGTTTTGCTTCGTTTGTTTCTATAAATGTATTTATACTAACTAGGCTCCTTCCAACAGAAGTAAATGATGTCACTGTCAGTTAGGAGAGCTATTTCAGCTTTTCAGCTGTTGGGAATTTCCCCTTTCATGCTTTCTGTTTTTAGATATACAATGATGAGGTTATTTATTATTTACAGTACAATTTATTTTATTATCCTTCATTACTCCCAGCAACACTATATGAAGACTGCAATGCTGGGAAGCCCTAGCATCTTCCTTGAGATCTTTTCCTTTTACCATGCATTATAAATCAGATGATGAATTGCCAAAGGACTAATTTATATTTTTGTGACCATGTTAGACACTGGCTACTCTGCTAATACTCCTGAAGACCAAAATGTTGATAAGGCCAAGAAAGCTTTTCAATAATTCTGCAGTGTCTAAACTATGCAAAGAGTGACCTCCAGGTCTCAGATAAGTGCAGCATGGCTCCTGCCAAGTCAGACAGAAGACAAAACCTTTTTGGCTCGATAACCACATGATTCCCACTTTTATATTTATGCTTTATTTATAGAGCAGCTGCCTACAGGACCAACCCTGGGTTTACTGATCTGTTGATATAAGAATCTCTTAATCTATTTTTCTTTCCCTTCTGTAGGCTTCCCACGTTTCCTTCCTTAGCTTTCCCTGCAGTGTATTTCTCTTAGGTGCCTCCTCTCCATCACATATTTTCCAGTCTGACATTGATGCAGTGCTTTCCTAGTTTCAGGAAGGAACACCATTTTCAAAATGTGATATGCTGGCTTTTAATATAACAAAGGTTACGATAAATTTTAAAACAAAGGAGGCTAGATCACCTTTCTCAACGCATCTGCCTTGGAAGGAACAAACTCAGGACTCTAGATCCCAGTACCTGAATTGCACGCCAGCACTCTTTCTTTTGGGGAAAAGTAACCTGTGGACTCATCTCACTTCAATGATAACATCTCACTGAACCATGTGGGTGCCCAAGGCTTTTTTAATCAGAAGCAAAAAAAAGATACTTTCCTGCACAGGACATTTCATCCAACCCTAAAGTCTGATTCACTTCCTGGAAGCAGTAAAAAGTAGAAAGTATCCAGAATGACCAAATTTCTCCTTGAGATTTCTCCCATAGGAAGGATTAACCTGGTTCACAGGAACCATTTCTGAGCACTCAGAATTGATTTAAAGACCCTTTTCAGCCAGCTGGGGAGAACTTTGCTTCCCACATAACTGTCCAGGAAACAAATACACTCCTGCTTTTCTTTTGTATCTGGTAGCTAGCAGTAACAGAAAGAAGGAAAAAACCCCTCCTGCTATATTTAGCTGTATTATTCATAAGATTTTCTCAGTATTATTATTCATAAGACTTTCTTAAATGGAAAATTAATAAGAAAATAATACATTACGCTCCTTCTGTCACAGAGATGTGTGAAGGGCTTGGTGGAACACCTCCAGCATTTGCCTGAAAACCTCACTATTTAGTGCACTTCATTTTAGCAGCAGTTCTTTCAAGATTTTTTTGTTGCAATTAATTCAAGCCATCTAAATTTAAAGCATGCTAATTAGGCAGCCATCAAAAGAGAAAAGCTATCCTTCCAGGAAATTTTAGCCTCAAATTTAACTCTCATAATTTAACTGTTTGGGTGTCTAAAGGTAAGAAAGGTATTTTAAGGCAGAATATTCTTAGGTTCTATAAATATATTAGCTCATACACTCACCTACAAACAGGAGAAAGCTCTGCAGTGGTCTGGGAGAACAACACGACTTCTGTTACTTCCTTACCTTACTGTTGCACCTAAATAGGTGTCCAGGTGGTGTTGCAGAAGGTGCAGAATTGAGAGAATGTACTGCTTTTTCTTGTTCCACAGAACTCACAGATTATAAACCATTGAGTTGTCCTGGATGTCTCTAATTAAAAGAATATGAGTTGAAGTTTTTGTCAAGTCATGACACATTCCCTAACTATCTAGTATTTGTTTGTCATGCTTCAAGTTTCCCACAAGGTCCATGAAGTGAATTTCAGATGACTGTGTGAGATGTCCTGGTTTTGCTCTTTCGCCAGAAGTAGTTCATTAAACTCAATTTAATTACTAGTTTCCTCAAAAAAAAAAAAAACCTAGTTGCTGTTCTGATGATTTATTTTTGTCCATTAATGGCCTCAAAATAAAACCTGTGAGTATTTAATCTGGAACAAATGGGGTTGTAGGCTTTCTTCTACCACACAACACTATCCAATGAGGCAAACTGCCAGCTGGACATCTTGCCCTATGAAACTAAAATTTTTCCAAACTGCTTGACTAGCAGTTAAGTGGAAAGTTATCTTTTTTTTTATTATTATTATCTCTGAGCCACTCATATATGTGGACCTGAGAAAAGAGAGATACACAGGAATTTATTATTTTTGGTCTGTTCTGCCTCTGGGTCCTGAACATATTAATTTCTTCACAAATATCTGAAAAGCTCCAGGACACCCTAAAAACAACTGCTGAGTGAGTTAAACTGGGTTCATTTAAAAGCTTGGATTGTAGGTTGATGTATTCTCCCTTTCTCTTCCCTCAGTACCATAAGCATGTCGCAATGAGATGAGTGAATATGTACAACAGGACATGAGGAAAACAAAATCCAAAGACTATTTCATTCAAATGAACTTTGAAGTTGAATTAGCTGACAGATCAAATAATGTAAAATTATTATACAAAGATACAGTTGACCTGTATCCTAACAAGAGAACATCAAGTCGAATCAATGCTATAATATGTGATTTATGACCTAATCTCCTCAACTATTTTTCTCATCTCACCATCTCAGCTAAGATCTACGTCAATCCATTCCAGTGCTAGTGAATCTCATGCATTGTAATATGCATTAAGCTTGAGAAAGCAGGCATGAGATCTAATTATTGTACTTGCCTTATGGAAGTTAACACTGAACTTGTCAGATTAATGTCAGTCTAAAAGAGGTACAAGCAATTACCGTTATTAATGGCTTATTTTCCTCTACTCATCCTTCTTTTTAATGCTTAAAACTTGTAGATGTTTATTCTAGCTGTTATTGAGAATAACTATTTAGGGAGTTTCTGTTTTAAGAAATATGTGTTTTTCAATGATTCCATGCCAATAGCTTTGTAAAGTTGTTGAGATGCTTCTGTGCTTCCTGAGACAATTCCTGATATATAGAATTCACAAAGTACTTGGGGGTGCTCTCAACTCACTATCAATTGAAGCTTTATACTGCTAACTGAAGTTGTCACTGTTAAATAATATTTATGGGCTTTCCTGTTGATTTACACTAGAATTCATATGCAATAAGGACTTTTCAACCAGAATTTTAAAGATAAATGACCACCAAACACCTCATTTGAAAGAGTAAATTTTAATTTTAATCTTTAATATTTTCCTTAAAGAAATCAAATTATCTTCAAACTGAAAAAAAAAAAGTAGAGAAAACCAAACACCATTGTTGTCTCAGGAAACTATTATTTTATACATTTATACAATGTGTAAAGAGGCAATTTTGATAACACAATGCTCTGTAAAATTAAGTATAATGAGGAACAGTACTTTTACAATCCATACATAATTTTTAATGTATGTTCCATGACCTTTAATTATTCTGTTAGAAACATCTATTCCTTTGCAACAGAATTTTTGTTCATGCAGTATCTATGATTTAGACGACATATTCAGTTAGGCTGAGCTATATAGAACTTCCAATTGCACCAGCTCATTAGATAACAAAGATAAAGGAAAGGAGGCTCTATCCAGTGAGAAAGCCATAAATTACTTAGAATCATTAATAATGTTTATATTAAAAGTTTATATTGATAAAAATAATCCAGTAGATGTTGATGGTAAATATGATTTAATATCTCATAGGAGGAAATTTGTATATACCTTCACAAATGTCAAAACAGAAAATTGTAATTTAATATGGCATTGGATTTTTATTTAATTTTATTTTCAAAATAATTTTGGTATTTCCTGCAGTTAGTCTTTTTTGCATCACCTGTTGCTCTTTCCCGTGATGCAACTGTTTTACTTCTCAGAGAATGAACCTGTATACTGAGTAATCTGTTTCTTGCTATGACTTTATCTCTGTCCTCATGTTAGAGAGTTATGATTCCCATACCTAGATCCCTATTAGGCAATATAATCTCAATATAAATTTTGGAAGAGTATGAGCTAGATGTAAAAGTTGTAGGTTTAATTCCTGAGATGCCTGTCTTGACTGACAGGTTCAAAATGGCAATAGCCAAAAAGAGAGGACCTGTTTTAGAATTTTTATGTAACTTCAGAACAAGAAACAACAACAATCTTGTCATCTGCTTCATACGTTAAAAAGAAAAAAGAACTTTAGAAAAGTGAGTAAGGGGCAAGTTATCATGAAAAAATGGAAAACTTTTACGTCTGGGCATTAAAATTTATCCTCTGATCCCTACTGACTTAATCTAGTGTAAAATATTTTATCTGTAGTTTTATATTTCAACAGGTTTAAACATAATATAAAGTAATTAACACACATAGTCGAGGAGTGCTACGTTTCCTGTAATACAGCTACAAGAAAGTTTAGAATATACTATGAGATTGTTATATGCAATCAGTTTAATT
Organism: Piaya cayana; assembly: GCA_013389865.1. Classification (NCBI taxonomy): domain Eukaryota; kingdom Metazoa; phylum Chordata; class Aves; order Cuculiformes; family Coccyzidae; genus Piaya; species Piaya cayana. Next base: position 9,385 of record WAAB01024013.1, on the reverse strand, counting down.
GACTTGCTCACTTCCATCTGTTTATTTCCATAAAAATGTTTAAATTATCTAATATTCTTTTAAGGAACATAAAAACGTATTTGACATCAAAATAGATAATCAACTTTATTCTTATCTGAAAAAAAGAAGAAATAATACTACACTGCACATTTCTCTTTGAAAAGAAGACTCAAAAATGTTGATTCCTTCAAGAAAAAAACCAAAATCTGATTGTGGTCATCAAAATATTATTAATTGTTGAAATGGTTACAGATTGTATTTATGGTAAAAGTTTCATAATCTTTACAAAAAATCATAAAATTAATATCTATTGCTATCTATTTGAGCAAGAAAATGAATAGCAGCCAGGAAAAGAGTAGAAGAAAATTCAAACAAAAAAAAAAATTAAACTGTTAATAGAGTTTTCTTTCAATTTTTCAATATGTTTCAGTGAAAAGATAAAACATGATTCACTTCCAAAATGTATTTTCAGCATATAGATTGTATTTAGGAGTTTCTCAAAATAAATTGATTCTTTAAGTTTCATCAATATATCAACTGAAAAGAACATAGACAAGTACTATTTGATTTTCAACTGATTAACAAATATTTGGAAAAAATCCTTCAAAAACATACTTTTCTTGAAAGAATGACCAATAGTCTATTGAATAAAGGGAGGACAACAATTAAAGAAATAATATTACAAATTGAAGCTGTTTTCTTTTGATTAACCAGAAGGAAGACACCTGCATGTCCCTTATGGAATATTATAGTCCAACCTTTGTCTCTGGATCAATAAAATATACATAGCTGCTGAATAGCAGTTCTCACCTCTGCACGTAGCCTCACTTGTCACTCTTGCACCAGAAGGTCTACTGCACTTTCACCCCTCCTTTTTCTTTAAAAGACATATACATAGCTTTTTAACCTGAATATTTAATTACCGGTAAACCGCCAAAAATTCATTTGGGGGAGGCATTTTTCTCAATTAAATTCAGTTTCCAAAAGAAAATATTATTAGTTTTCTGTTGGAAGGTAAATGCAGCCATTGAAGCTTTATAATTTATAGCAAAACTGTTTCACTCTGTTTCTGATGGATGATCTACAGTAAGCTCTTTTACTGAAGTCCCAGTGGGGGACATATGTCCAGGATTGTATACTACAGAGCAATGTGAACTGACGGTGATATGCCTTCCAATTCTACTACCTCTGAAAATAAAATACAAAGGCTTTATTGAAGCCTTTCATCTACTACGTGCATATATTTGCAGAAGGTTAGAGAAGTACTAATGGAGAAAATAGCACATGGATGTTTCAGGAGAAAATAATATAGAGTAAGAAATAATCATGAAAATACCAGAAGAGTATCACTCAAGTCTAGTAAGATTTACTTTTCAAAAAACCAAAATAGAGTATTTTAAGTAATATGCAACAGCAAAGTGGGGGGGGAAAAGTTTATATTATTCCATACTTTGTGCTTACACTTACTACTACTCATACAAAATATGACACTGACTAATAATAAACATTAGAAACATTACTGGTTCCTGAGCCTCCTTGCAATGAAGACTGGTCATAGAATCATAGAATAACCAGGTTGGAAGAGACCCACCAGATCATCGAGTCTAACCAATCCTATCAAACACTAAACCATGTCCTTCACCACCTCATCCACCCGTGCCTTAAACCGCTGAAGGGAAGGTGAATCAACCACCTCCCTGGGCAGCCACTGCCAGTGCCCAATGACCTTTTCTGTGAAAAATTCTCCTAATGTCTAACCTAAACCTCCCCTGGTGGAGCTTGAGGCCATTTCCTCCTGTCCTGTCCCCTGTCACTTGTGAAAAGAGGCCAGCTCCCTCCTCTCCAATTCTCATAATCCCTATCACTTTACCGTGAAAAGGATGATATATGTTCTTATTAACAGCTCCTGGTATTTGCTGAGACTGTTATAAGGACAACAGTACAAAGTAAGTTCCTTTGACATGGCTTGGTGCCCCGATGCTGATCACCACCAGCTTCTACTCACTTCAAAATTAAAAACTACATTTATAATTCACATTTTTACAGGTTTGAGGGGTTGCTGCTTCCCAGTACCCTGTACATAATAGGGACTGATTACCAGTCAACAAACATGCAGGCCTAGAGTTTAGTTTGTAGAGTGTATCTCTCTTCCTCCTTTCATGTCTGTATAACATAAATGTAATGAACAAGGTGCTGCTTTGGCCCTAATTCATACTATTGTTTACACTTACTGATGTTCATCTTTCTTGCCCGTCATAGTTCAATTCATACTTGCAAGGCATATTAAGAAGTTAGAAAATATTTTATTTGGTTTTAAGTTAAATAATTAAGAGGTTCTCCAAGACTACAGAAATAAAAAAAATGGAAATCTACTTAGGAAAACTTTTCTAAGTGATTTGCTAACTATTTATGCTTTACTTATCTGCATAATCACACAAATGATAGCCTAGAGGGGCCAGGTCTTCTTTTCAGTTATGACAGTTTGTCTTTAAACCAATTATGTTCAGATATATAGTTTATAATTTGATTTTAAATGGCCAGCCCAGGACTGGTCACAGAAATTCCGGCTTTTGTAAACTAAGATAGAGTAGCTTATGATGTTTTTGTCTAATTTGTTCATTATTGCTGTAAAGAAGTTTGTTAACATTCCCAGAGCTGAGCTGTGGTAATAGAATGTACAGATATTCTTAGTCTAATTCAGTGGAATATCAGATAGACTGGTTTAAATCACCATCCTCTCTGATTTAAAGGTCTGTTAAGCTAACTGACCACACTGAAATCGATCGGAATAATTTGATCTGTTTCTATGACTCAGCTAAGAAGACAGTAATGAACTAATGGTGTTCAACAGCAGTCCTAAATCTCAACAGCTGTTTTTGAGAAGATCCTATATTTATGCCCTGATTTCCCACCGTGTGATGCATTCTTAATGGATTTCATGTTAAGTTTATCTCTGTCTTTTCAATCTATTATTTGTTATTATAAGCTTCATACCAATTAATTAATTTATGTGTGGTTTTATACACAAAGTTTTTTCAAGTCTCAAAGTTTGGCCAAAATGACTCTCCTATTTCTAGATTGCTGGGATATATTCCTGTCTGCATGGTTTATAGAAAATAAACAACTTAAAATATATTAGCATGTATTCAGCAATTCTTATATCAGAGGGCAGAGTACCTCATTTTTAAAATGCTCTCTACAAGCCAAAATTGAGCTTTATCACTGTAAAATGCACAATATATGCATTATCTTCAGATTAAAGCTAAAAGCTTTTGATATGACAAGTAGGCAATTCATCCTGTTTATCATCTGACAGCTAATTCCCTTCTCCTCATGCTGCAATAGTGGAGTACAAGTGTTCATTTTGTTACACTAGATTTACCATGCCTGAATTTCTTTCCTTAATGTATGTTTGTATTAATCTCCAGATTATCTTCAAAGTGAGAAGGTGGAATATGTCCCTGCCAAATTTTTAGCATTTCTAAATAATTTATATAATCTCACCGGAGCTCAATCAATCTATTTTAAACAGTAAGCACAGACTGAGGGAAGTGGGGGAAGCAGAGAGGAAGGCAAGTATTGCCAATTACCAATAAAATATCTAACTAGAATATCCATCCTTGAATTTAATTTTAGAAAATTTCAATTGCCTTTTACTGCCTTTGTCAAGGAATGTAGTACTTGTCTGAGTGTCACACTTACCAGTTACCATGTTTTTACCTCCTTCTCTTCAAATGTGTCCAGACATCATGCAGAAATTGTAAAAGGTAAATGTATGTTCGGTTTGCAGCTGTAAGCTCATTAGCTGAACAGTGATATTTCTTGTGTGTTACTGGACTTATTTAACATAAATATGCAGTAAATGGACTACATATAGGGCTAAATAGGGGGGAAAATGATTTTTTGTTTATTTTTCATGGAAAAATAAAACAGAGTCTCTGAAGAGACAGTCATATTTTTCTTACTGAATTAAATTTCAGATGATAGAGGATTCTCGTTACTTTGACAAGTTGCTCCATTACTATTGTCACAGAAGAATGTTCTCTCTACCTATTTACCAGCTTTGCAGAATTCAAGTTAAATTCACATATTGTGGTAAAGCACTAACAGGAGAACTATTGTCATTGTCAGATGCACAGGGAGAGTTTATGGTGTGGGCGACAAAAATATTTGCTCTTAAAGGGCAATCAGTGTTGACCTACACTGATTCCCCAAGGTGATATTTGTGTTCACTGTTGACATCCTCTTAAATATAGCAAATTCAACACTTATTGAGTAGTGGCAGAGTCTGAATTTATATACAAATTTTGAAAAACCTGTTGGGATGCCAGAGTGAGGTCCTCCTTGAGTTTCTCTTCCATGCTAATACTGTGGATCCTCTCATCCCTAGAAAAAAAAATTATCTAGGCAGAGACATTAGAGTCTTGAAAGGAAAGGCAAGAAGGATGTTTTCCCCTGTATATATTTCTGGTAGGCAAGGACTTGAAGACAAAGACCAAGGATCCGGCGTGCCCCAAAAGAAAGTGAACAATGATCTTTTCAACATTTCAGAGACACATAGGATACTGAAAATCTTTAAATGCTTTGCTCTGGCTTCTTCAAACATAGCAGGACCCAGAGACTAGCCTTTAAAACAGTATATTTCTTTTTTTTAACATCCCAAACATTCTCAGAAATATCAAATCTAAACAACTTTTGAAATTTTTTTTTTTTGAGATGAGAAGGAACTTTTTACAAGGAAATATTTTAGCTGTTTCTACTCACCATGCTTAGGTAGTCACCTCTCTTTTGGCTATGACTTCATCAAGCAGTCTCTTGTTCTGTGTGAACTGGGTCCCTTTAATGTAAAAGATGCACTCTAGGAAATATGCTCTAGTGGTGCACTGGTCAACACCAATACATTGCTAGTGGGTGCAAGAAAGTTTGTATTAAAACCCTTTCAGTGTCAGAGAACCAGATGTTACGCCCTCAGCACCAGCTGTTTTGTTCTTATTGAGCTGCACTAATTCCTAAAGTGGGTCTAAACCTGATTCCCTGAAAGTACCTGAACTACGACCAATTTCTGTGAGAGATGTTCTACTTAAGAGAATATTTAATTAAAGGCATGCTAGAGAAAAATAGTTGCCTTATGTCAGCCCTCTGCACTTATTTTTTCAGTGAGATGTGTTGAATAAGGATCATCTCTCAAATCAGAGCCTGTGAGACAATTATGAATAACAAAAGATTAAAATTATATTTGACATCAGAAGTTCTCAACTTCAAGAAAACATGATAATTCTGTACCTGAGGTATTTCAGTAGTCTTTCTAAATAAACAAATAATCTTATAGTTTTCCAGTTTCAATACATACAAAAGAACCTGTGCTACTGACCTGTTGTGTTACATACCTTTCTTTTCACCAGGACTTGCTGCAAGGAGTAGCAGAAACAAAACAAATTCCAAAATCAGTTATGTTGCTTTAATCATGTTGAAGCAGTAAGATGGGGAGGATGTGGCCAATATTGCCAATATCACCAATGTGATTACTCAGCCTGAGGTTTTTCTCTGCTGGGGTAAGGTTCTCTGGATGCTACCATTCCCAAAGTAGTTTGAACAGAGCTCCAGTAATCCAAGGATGTAGTTTGCATACCTCTCACAAAATCATTTGAGTAATTTTCATCTTAAAAGACACCTCTCTTTCTTGTCCCCCTCTCTGCCAATTCTACTTATAAGGAAAGACAGTCAGTCTCTCTTATTAAGCTTTTATTTTTAATGCCCTTTTTTTTCATCTGAATGTAACAATGGAGGATGATTGAAGAGCTGAGACCCAAAGACTCTTCAATTTTCCAAATTGGTTTAATTTGATGAAGAAGGAATGCTACATTTTTGTTAAATTATATTATGATAAAGAGGAGCTGGTAGCTTCTCAGCATGAATCTGAAAGCAAATTATTTTCACAAAAAAAGCACGATGTATTTAACCAGACAAGTAATTATGTTGTGGTGCTACTATCTCCCCTGCTTCAGATTAGACAAAGAATTCAATTATCACTCCATTAGATCAAAAAATAATTTTAATGATACATTCAAATTGAATTCAATTATTCCTAACCATGCTCTGGATTAACCTTCATGCATTTTGCTGATTAGAATCTTCAGTCAATACTTTTACTTAAAAATCCACATTAACTTGCTACAATTTTTATTTTATGTTAACATATTCTGTTATTGATTTTTTGAGGCATTATATTATAAATCATATTTGATTTTTCAGCTCAGATAAGTGAGATTCTTTGTACGACTTTCTGTTGTTTTGCCTTCCTGGCCAAATTTCTAGGTAACAATTGTATTTCCATGACCCTCTTGAAATGTTTTAAAGGTGTAAGTTCAGAGACAGAGTAAATAAAGAAGGCAATCTTTTTTTTAATAAATTGATAGTTTGTCTTTTGCATTTTACGGTTCATATAAGATTTTGAATGATTCCCTGTCCATTTCCTTCTCTTCTATAACTTGATGCCACAGTCTAGAGTCACATGAAAAGGTAAAACAGTTGCAGAGGAGAAACAAGAGCAAGGCGTTGGTCTAATTAGTAGCTTTAGTTCAATATACGAGTAACTTGGTGAAATGTAAGAAATAGTTTGCATATCAGACTAGATGAACTAATAACTTTTCTGGACTTAAGTTTCATAAGTCTTTAAGTAGCTTTTTTTGAAGCTCCCAGGCTTACATAACTTCATCCTTGAGAAGTAGCTGTTAGTATGTTGATCCTACTTCATCAGCTGCAGGGCACTGTTTTGGGTTGTGGATCCTCTTCTTGACTTTCTGAGCTTCACCACTTTAGGAGCCCCAGCTCCAAGGCACCCATGGTAGCTAGGTCACGCTTCAGGTCAAAAGTGATTTCATTTATTTTTGTATAGGTTATTTGTAGCTGTTTTATGTTGGCTGTGAGAGGCTTCCACGCTGCCCAGAGTGGCGTTTGGATGCATTCTTAGCATAATTTTTATATTAGAAAACTTTCATATTTCTGAATGACACTCACTTCACTGTTTTAATTTCTTGGAGATGCTACTTGAATACCAAGCATTTTGGGAAATGGGGGATTTTCAGGAAGGACCTTTATCTAATAAAGTAACCCAATAAAATGATGAATATTCCACAGGGGATTTGCTCCCATGAGGAACTTTAAATCCTCATGCCCAGATTGTATCCCTGATATACCCATGCTTATATATGTGTACATGCAAAATATCAACATGTATCTTCACACACAAAATATGTGTACACTAAATCAATTTTTTTAAACTGTAAACACAGTTTAGGTGTTTTGACTGGAACAAAAGTCTGGTTGTGGGTTTTGTAGGTGGGCAAAACACTATTCATGGTTTTTCTTTGACATTGATTTAAGAAACATAAAGACACCTAGATTCAATCTTCAGATTTGTATTAGAAAGATCCTTTAGTATTAGATAATAATTTGTAATTAAGTAAACACAATTTGTTTACTTCATAATCTATTTAACATATGCTTTACTGTTACTATATAGCAATTACCTAACCAAACTACTCACTTGGACTTTTGAAGTAAATTAAATGAAATTACAGAAAATTTACCTTGTTTACGCAGTTAACTTTGCAAATTTAACTTTTATTCTAAAGGAATCAAAATTATTCTCAAGGAATCATGGTGTCTGTCATTTTAATACATGCTATGTTGCTAATGAACCAAATGGTTTTTGAAAAACCCATTGCATCAAGAGTCCAAAGAGCTTATCCTGCTCTTTCAGAATTCATAATAAGTTTTCCAAGTACTTTTTTTTAGAAAAACAATTGTAGATGGCATTGATATTCTCATCTCAGTAAGTAAAGTTAATGTCTTTCATCATCCTTACATGAAAGAATAAAATCTTTCTCATTTTTAATAACTGATTACTTACAGGTAGTGAACACTTCAGTAAGAATTAACAGGTTTATTTTCTATAATTTGGAAGGGTTATACATGATTATATGTTTCAAATATACTTTAAATTCTTTTCAAGTTACCTTTACCAGCATGTACTGTAAATTTTTCCCCTGGTGTTTTAAATTACTGAACTCATTTTCTCCAAATCAAAAATCAATGCTACTTGGAAGCAATGTCTGCTGTCCATTTTTGTTCCTTTGTTGCCATTTTAAACCTTTTATATCTATTTATGTTTTCCTCACCACAGAACTTATTTGTATGATAACGTTTTAGAAAAATTGTCATCTTTGATAGATGAATTTTGACTCTTTCACCGACTAAAATGTTGAAAATACTTAGTAATCAGAATTTTTTTAATCCAATTAAACTCCTTATCATATTCATAATTTCTCTCTGATTTGGATAAATGGTCTATTTGAAAGAAAAGGAATAAGCTACTAGACAGCATTTGATTTCCTGATATAAAGTTCCTAGGGAAGAGAAAAAAACCAAAAAACCAAAAAAACAAAACCAAAAAAACCCAAAAAGCCCCAAACAACCAAAGAACCCCAAAATTAAAACTCTTTTTTATCCTTCCTACAAAATTTGTCATATATTTACAGTATGCCAGTACAAATTATAATCCAACATTTTGGAGACAATTGCTTTATTTATTATTTAATTATAAATTAAATCCTCAGCCTTGACTCTTATAGTGAATAATGTGTAACTTAATTTTAGTTGTGCTTTGAGGAAAGTCTTCCCTTGTTTTCCAGCTCTATTCCATGGTTTGAAACCTATCTTTATTAAAAGACTTGTGTTTAGTTGCATTATTGATATGTGTAAAGTTAAAACCCTGGATCACTAAACTAATGACTCATAACCACACAGGATTTCTTTGAGATGTCATTCCCACACTAGTTTATGCCTCCTGTTCTCAGTACAGCCCAAGTGCAAAATCCCACTCAGAAAAACCATACCAACATGTCAAAAATGCCAATTTTATAAAATGTTCTCTTCAGTAACCTTCCTACCCCAGTGCTTCCACAGAAAGGCTCATAAATTCCCTTTTTTCCCCCTATTTTGAGAGTTATGTTTGATTATTTTCTTTTTTTTTTCTGCTATTGTCCTGAATTTCATTTTACTAACACCCTTCTTTCATATATTTGCTTTAATAAGCTTCTTAAGTCTTCATATAGAGAGAAGAATTTTCTTGTGTGGAGACAAGTAATAAATGAAGTTCAACCCATATGTGCTCTAATAGATGTAAAGTTCAAAATTTTCTCCATCGCTTGGCATCAACATTGTTCAAGTGTACTATTTCATATCTTACCCAGTCCTTATACACAATACAACTTTCCCAGCCTCTTCCAAAGTCCTTGAGGCCTACTATAATATGTGGATATTCACAGTAGAAGTAAATTAATATGTATCATTAGTTTAATATCACATTAAACTTCCAGAGGGT
>WAAB01024010.1:936-24494 GCA_013389865.1 Piaya cayana | reverse complement strand
GACCTACTAGATGTCTCTACTATTTGCTTTGAATCAAGAATCTGTACTTTCTTTGAATGGAACTAATAATTACTGTCCTTGAAGACTTTGAGTGGCATTAAATTTCATTACGAGAGAAGTATATACCTTTAAACAATAAGTTTTAATGCAAAAATGCATATGGGGCATGGCAACCCTGTAGCAATTTAGACACATTACCTTGAATGTTATAGAAATACGGATTTAGTGATGACAGAATCACAAAAGTTCAGAGGTTTGAAAAAGTGGAATTTTAAATTAAATTAAGAGTTGCTTGAAATTGGTTGGATGGTTGCACCTAGAGGGTAGTGGTCAATGGCTCAATAGCCAGATGGAACCAGTGAAGAGCTGTGTCCCTCAGGGGTCTATTCTGAAATTGGTGTTTACTGTCTTCATCAATGACATAGATGACGGGATCAAGTGCACACTCAGCAAGCTTATGGATGACACCAAGCTGAGTGGTGAGGTCGACAGACCTGAGGGATGAGGCACTATCCAGAGGGACCCTAATAGTCTAGAGAAGCAGGCTGGGGTGAACATCATGAGGTTCAACAAGGCCAAGTGCAAGGTTCTGCACCTGGGTTGGGGTAATCTGCAGGTTCAGTACAGGCTAGGGGATGCAGTATTTGAGACCAGACTGTGGAAAAAGACCTTGGGGTCCTGGTGAATGAGCAACTAGACATGACTTGGCAATGCACATGTGCAGCCCAGAAGATGAATGGTATTCTAGGCTGCATCAAAAGAAGCGTGGCCAGCAGGTTGAGGGAGGTGATTCTGAACCTCTACTCTGCTCTTGTGAGACGTCACCTGGAGTTTTCTGTCCAGATCTGTCATTCCCAACACAAGAATGATATACAACTGTTGGAATGAGCCCATAGGAGGGCCACAAAGATGATCAGAGGGCTGGACTATCTATTATTTTTTGCATGTGAACTACAAACCAATACATTTGTCCAGCTATTTCTTTGACCCCAAAGAAAAAGAAAGGGAGAAGCACACAGATATTTAAAATTTAAACTTTGATTTCACCTTCCAATATAAAAAAACCTGAGGATTTGCATAGTGACCTTTGGGATCTGTTTGTGTCTGAATTTACAAAGTGCATTTAAGCATATGGAAAATGGAGAAGTTTTCAGATTGAAAGAAAAGTTCTGTAACACTGTCTTTGTTCTGTCTTTGTCTGGAAAATTATTCAAACCTGAAGAGAAAATCCTGATGCTATAAAGAGTGCTGAAATACTTTTGCTTAAATGCTTTCTCACAGTGAATAAACTTTCCTAAAATGCTTGCTATAAGGTCTCCTCCTCTCCCACCGAAGTCAACAGGAGAGCTTTTTCCATTGACCTTCCTATGTCCAGAATTCAAGCCAACAATGAAGACATTTGAAAAACTATCCTAATATTTTCAGCTGGCCATAAAATCCAAACTGATATTCTCACAAGACAGGTTGTTCTTCAGAGGTTTCCTACTGGGTGTTACAGATTCAGAAGTAACTCAAAATGGCCCAGATGAGCATTGGCTAGAATTCATATGCTCGAGCAATTGTTCATACTCTTTGAAGCTTTTGCACTTCTATCATCATTAGTTACAGAGCTATTTATATTCCATATACACAAGTGCTGTTCTGTTAAGTATAACTTGATGCTCATGAAAAATACTTTAAAGAATTATTTTTTAGCAAGGGTATTTTGGGTTTTCTTTTTTGCCTTTCTTGTTGCCTTTAAAATTTTATTTCTTCACTAGAATGCCTCTTGTGTCTATTAATAATTTCCCCTATTTCTTTTACATTCCATTTTGTGACTCAGTACACAGAAATTTCCAAGAAGTCTGTTCTAGTTCTTGAAAATTACTTCAGTTTTTGTATTCATTATGTTAAAACATGTATACAGTGTAACCTGAAAGATTTTATACCTTTTTTGAACAATCTACTGAGGTAACTTGGGACATGTATGAAATTATTTGAACTTCTTCATAGCCTTGTTATCTTATCTTTTTCCACAAATATTTTTTCTGGGTTGTATTAGAAATTTGTGCATACTAAATATGATATTGGCATTCAGAAGATGTTGTTTTCCTCACAGGTCTCTGTATTACCAAGATTTATTACGTTTGGGTTTGGCCTTTTCAAGATGATCTCCTTCACTTACTAATGCTTACTCTACTTTCCATAGTGTCACAATTGATATTTCAAGATCTAAAGAAGGGGGCAAGGAGGTGGCAATGTAATCTCTTATTGCAGGATGGTTATGGAAACAAATAATTTACCTTTTGCCTTATCAACTCAAATTTCAGTCTCTTCTTATGTCTGTGCAAATGTTGTCATATAGACCACAGAAGAGTCTTTGTTCAACAATGAATTCTTCTTAAGTGCACACTTTCTTTCCTAACTTATCCACCATGCATTGAGTCTGCGTGTGTGTCCTGGATGGAAAGTCAGAGGAGACACAAGAGCATCATTCTCATTCAAGCTGAGAGTCAAGTAAGCAATCAGCTCTTCTCTCAAAGGTTTTTGGCTCGGTGGATTGATTGCTAAAGGCAGGTCAAATAAACATGTCCCTGACTGATTAGAATTGATGATTTAAAATTTGTCTATAATATATCAAATCTAGATTCATGAAAAAATTTCTGCCCAACTATCTGAACCTAAAATTCTCTGGAAAACACAAGGTTTTAATCTCTGGATTTTTCTTAATACTATTTTATTTGGTACAAAAGATATTTTTATTCTCCTGATTTAGGTAATTAGAAAACAAGTTTTCTTTTCTTTGACAGTAATTTTATTCTACCTCTACTACACCTGGGTTACTTCTCATTGCACTAAACTTTGTGCTCTCTGTGCCATACCACCAACATCTTTCTTCCTAATCTTGTTAAAACTCTCTTTGTGCACTACACTGAAGAAGTGGCTGTAGTATAATGCACCTAAGTGAAAAAACATGCTGTTCCTTAGATGTATGCTTAGTATAAAGTGGGTGCATCCTTAAAGTTTTTACATACTTTGTGAATTTAGACACGGATTTTTAATGTGAATATTTGTTTGTCATAGTGCCAAAAAATGCCCTCATGATTCAGGCTTACTAAGAGCAATTAATAATATACAGTGTTTCAGTCCCCAAAAAGAATGTATGCCACAAACCCCAACATAGTTCTTTTCTCCACATCCACTTCTCAACCACGTAATCTGGAAGAAAGCTAGTAGAAGCGCTTCCATATGGAAAAAAATGATAGTTGCAGCCAAAATAAGTTGTTCAGCTTATTAGAATCAGTATGAATAAGTTCATTGAAATTTTGGCATGACTGAAAGTTATTTTCTAAAGAAATTACTAAATGTTGATCGTGTTTCTCATTTAAATGAGATTTTCAACAAATGACAAAATATTTTGTGCTTAAGGTCAATAAATATTTTTACTATGTTAAAATTTAGATTGCTGTGATAATTTCCAAGTTTGGCAAATGACAGCATTCTAAAGCTAGTAAAATCAAGAAATAAAAATTTAAAAGCTCAAATATACCAAACTCCGAATTAGAAATTTACCTTGCAGAAATAGATTTATGCAATTGGTAATTAGTTTCAATGTTATTATCAAGTACAAAAGATTTTAAAAGTGTTAAGATTTATACATATATCAAGCAAGTATAAAGCATGTGGCCTATATTTGTGCCTGTCATGAAGGCAAGAGTGAGATTTGTCACAGTTAAGGTGCATCTTATTGGACCAGTTCATTCTAGCTGTATGGAGCAGGAGTTGGCCTGTATTTGAAGGTAAAATACATTTTAATTGCCATTCACATAAATCTGTTCATGACCTTTGAAAAGAGGCTATTAAAGCTGGGAGAAGTAGATAATTTTGCCTTCATACTGGACTCTATGTATCTTTGTCCCACTTCCATCCTCTGGAATGATAGTGCCAAGTCCTAAAATCACCATCTGAATTTTCCCACTCTACTCAGCATTTCTGTATTCTACTCAGCATTTTTCAGGCCATGCCTACAGTACTGTGTCCAGTTGTGGCCTTCACAATTCAAGAAAGACACAGATACATGGGACAGAATCCAAAGGATGCCACAAAGATGATCAAAGGCCTGGAGAACCTGCCCGGTGAGGAAAGACTGAAGGAGCAACATTGCTTCTCCCTGGAGAAGAGAAAGCTTGGGGAGCCCCCATCATAGTATCCAAGTACTTAATGAGAAGCTACAAAGAGGACAAAGGCTCTCTCTTCACAAGAAGCCACATGGAGAAGAAGAGAGTCAAGGGGTACAAGTTGCACTGGGAGAGGTTTCATCTCCATATAAGACAGAGATTTTTTACAATGACAGTGATCATTCCCTACAACCACCTCCCCAGGAACATGGGGGAGTCCATAGCACAAGAAGTTTTCAGGATGAAATTGGACATAGTGGTCAACAATCTCATCTAAGCTAATTTCCCATGCGAGGTCAGATGATCTTTCAGGATCCGTTTCAGATTGGGTTGTTCTATGTTTCTATAATCTAAATATCTTCCTCTTGCAAAGGCAAGTATGGCTCTTACATTCAGTATCCTGCTTTTTACCTGTCACTACATAAACTGAATTATTTCCTTCTTAGTTTTAACCATTTAACTATTTTTGAATTTACTTTTGAATTTATATAAACATCCTTAAGTAATATAAAGCTATCTATGTCAAGAAACAAAACATTCAGTGCATGCTAGTTGAATAGGTAGAACCTAGTATGCAAGATTTTTAATGAAGAAAATTTATTTCTGTTCAAAATTAAGCTAGAGAATGCCTTTGTAAACATTTACTATGATTAAATCTTGGTCAATCACTTTCTACTAGGAATAACAATGTTTGTGACTACTTGATTCTCATTCAAGGTACGTATTGCAGCTCTTCTATCATGTCAAAACAGACTTTCCAGTAGATGATCCAGGACTTTCTGTCTGGAAGAGACTATTTTAATATTTTATCAAATGTTATTGGAATAGACAGTATTGATTGAGACACATCTTCTCTTTGCACAATTTATTTTTAGCTTAAGACTATCAGACATTTAACACTTACTGCCAGTTACCTAAACAACACTTCCTTTCTGCTATGAAGTAACCCCATACAAGACTAATTTTGTCTGTCTATAAAATGTTTTTCATGGTATACAATTTCTATCATATTTTGATGGACCATACTTTTGTATATCTAAATATTTTTGGCTGCTAAGCTACCAAATATATTTATTTTAGACCTCTTATAATGTTAATTTGAGGCAGAACAAGTTGCTTTTTTAGACCTCATAGTGAGAGAGGTTTACAGATTAATGTATGCTTTTCTGTCATGTCCAATGCAAGTTTGGATTACACATGGATTACACACTGCTGAGCAAGTCTGACTTGCTTTCTTATGGTGTCTTCGCTCCCTCTTTTACTTATTTCTCTAACACGTGGTTTGTGTATGGAATAGAACTAAAGAGCTAGCCGTTTTTCATATAGAATAAAACCATGTAAACTAAAAGTTCCATACTAGAACAATATCTAGCACAACAAAAACCTTTTCTGTGATACCTGCTCTTACATGGTATGGCCACAGATAATACATAAAATGTTCCTGTCCAGTTCTTGCCATGACTTATGATACTATCAGGAAAGTATTCAGTATCAGGCCAGTGGCTTTACCACTTGCAATACTTAAAGAGGATGCTATACATGTTCTTCTTTTTCAGCCTGTGATGAACTGTCCCTCCCATACCCTTAAGCAATCAGGAAACAGTGAATATTTTGCTTACTCTGCTTTCAGTACTGCAAGGTGCTTTTAAGTAGAAAGAATGAGACTGTTTGCTGTTGAATTGTGGCAGAAGAGAGAACTGTACCTGAGAATATTTAGGTTGAGAGTGAGGTAATGCCTGATTTAGCCTTCATTCCTTATTTTAGAAAAGAAATTTAAGAGTTACTTTCATTTTTTCCCCTTTCATTTGCACCTTAAATAAAGAGTGATGGCATTGTTCTTGGCCCCTCCAAACCTCTGTATGAGAAAGGAGCAGGATAAACATAAATGCAAGTAGAAAACTGTTCAGTTGTAGACTTAGATCTGGATTGGAGCAAGTTGGATTCTCCAAACATATAACAGCTTCTTGGCTGTATTAAATCACCCAGTGAGAAAACCAACAGATCCTGGGGGCAAGCCACATAACACATCTGACTAAAATTCAAAAACTGGCAGTTTCACTGCTTTGGGAAATTTAAAGCGAATGTGAAGTTCAACTTCATCAACAATTTTATTACTACTTGGGAAATGGAAATAGTGCAGATGTCTAGCATTTATAGTCCTGTACCAAAACTTGTAAATCAAGAAGTGAAGCAAAGCTCTACTAGTTTTCACTGCATATTTGGTTTCATTATAGGTTATTTCTGGATCCTTTAATTTTTCTCCTAAAAATAGTGATTGCATGTATTAAGTAGTTTATATAATATTAAATAACGTATATTCATATATAAGTATTATCACAGTAGTGTTTTAAAAAGTGTGAAATTGTGATAATGGCAATTTAACTCTTGTCTCAAAAAAAGAGGAACATTTACACTGAGGTTTATTTATCTTTTTAGAATAAAGCATCTAGCAAAAGAATGTTCTATACATGGTGTAATAAAAACCCTCACATAATAAAACTGCTTTATCAACATCATATATGGTATCTTTCTTTAAATACGAGTTTACAACAAAAAGTTGTTGTTCTTACCAAAAATATTGTCATAGTATAGAAATTCACCATATCAAACTGCTGTTAATCAGAAAAGTTACCTATGAAACTCAGACAAAAAAATAAATAGCAGTAAGCATTGCCTATCAATGTGACTGCCTACCTAATCAAATGAACTAGTCTCATAAATTAACTATTTTTTGAACATTTCTCCTCTCTCATCCTCCATATACTTTTTTTGTAACTCCTGTTCTTTCCATTCTTCACTAATCTCAAATGACCTATCATGTGTTTTCCTTGTGTTCTGTGGCTTACAGGCAATTTTCTATTTCTACCTAGCCAAAACTCTTAACCAGAGTTTGATCAGATTTTATCTTAACTGGTTCAGCTCCCTTTGAACTTCCTCTATTTCATTAATTTCTCTGTGAGACTTTTTGACCACCCAACTGTTTTCCAATTGCTTATTGTATTCATAGTCACTTTTTTTTTTTCCCCTGCTGTAGACAAGATATACTGCAACTTCCTGGACATTTCTTATTAGCCAGGGGAGACACAGGTCAGATTCTCAGCCTTCATGTGAGCTTTTCAGCATATTTTAACTGAAAATTTCATTGATAGGTAACTTGGAAGTATTTTTCTGGATTACAAATTTGTCTTAATCTCAGACATGTAAGTGGAAACCAGATACAGATTCATAATTCCATTCTGGATGCTGTTTTTTACTAATATTTTGAAGAAGGTTATAGTGAGGTGAATGTTAGTCTCTTCTAAGGAGCAGGTGATAGAACAAGAGGGAATGGCCTCAAGTTGTACCAGGGGAAGTTTATAAAAAACTTTATTCACTGGAAGTGTTGTCAAGTATTGGGATATATTGCCCAGGGAAGTGGGTGAATCATCTTTCCTGACAGTATATAAAATATATGTGGATGTAGCATGTGGGGGCATGGTTTAGTCATGGATCTGGCACAGTTAGGTTACTGGTTGAGCTTGATGATCTTAGAGGTCTTTTCCATCCTAACCGATTCTATGATTCTATTAATGTTGCACTTAAATGAGGAGCAGAAATTGCTACAAGTATGAAACCAGGAATCCATAGAGCATTTGGTTTGGGAAACTTTTTTTAAGAATAAGTTTGCAGTGCCACATCTTTTCAAACTACTTATATTCCACATCATTCACTCACCTATTATTTGCTCAGATGATCTTCTATCAATAGGCATCAGTGTGGTTTACCTTATTGCACAGAGTCTTCACTGTACTGGTATTCTTAACATCTTAGATAGGTTTCAATACTGGAAAAATTATCAATGCCTTTGTAAGATGCATGACTATAAATGCATACATATACAAATGCAGTTTTATTCAGAAGTGAGGCATTAAGCAGAATTCTTTTAGAATTTAGAATTCTTTGTTTCTTCTCTGTGTGTTTTGATGTTAATATCATAGTTCTATAGGTGGTTCTCTGCCAAATGACTCAATCTATTTCACAGAAGATTTTGTCTTCTGAGTAATGTTTTTGATGATATCAGTTCACTTTTTTTACTAGAGCTCTGGTGGTCCTAATGGGCATATATCATAAATCTGTTTGCAAACACCGATATGAATTGTCTTTTTATTTTTCCTCTCTTAGAATTTTAAATTGACTTTCTTTAAATAAAGTACAATTATATCTCTTAACCATTTAATAATAAAATAATGCTGAATTTCACTTTTATCCAGTATTTCAGTAATGAGCTACAATGAAAATCATATTTGCAAAAAAGTTTTGTAAGACATTTAATGGCATTGGTCAGTCTTGGTAGCAAATGAAAGAGGCTTCTTGTTTGTGAAAAATGAATGTATATCATCTAATATTCACACACTGACAGCAACACAACTCCTAGGGAGCAGATATGTTTGTGATCATTGATAAAGACAGACATGTGTGCTTTTGAGTGTTCAGATTTAATACTTCATCAAATCCAATTAGATGTCGTGTGGTTTTGGTTTATTCTGGGGTAGATTTTAGGAGATTAGGCAGAACCCATTAATTTCAACAAGGTTTAGTGAATGAGAGAAAAGGAGGAATTTGATTACAATATGTAGCTTAAACACAGAAACTCTGGTAACGTATTTCACATTTAAACTGAGAGCACTTTCTGTTGACCAGACACTGCTCCTGGAGTTTCATAGAATCATAGAATCACAAGGTTGGAAGAGACCCACCAGATCATCGAGTCCAACCATTCCTATCAAAACGTTTGATGCATATGTACCTTTGGTAGGACTGATATCAGTGGGTTTCTTTGATGAGAAGCATGCATGTGCACCTAAGAAGTATTCTTTTCTGATAACAGACCAAGACATGAGTTTGGATCTATATCTGATTAACTTTTATTACTTTAAGCATGAATAATTAATGGCATGTGGTGCTTCCTCCTGATGAGACATCCTATCTGTTTAAAAGCAATTTCTCAAAGAAAGATGATCTCTAAGTCTTACTTCCTTGAATTTTATGAAGGATAGGAGTCCAAAATGGCAATTTAGAGTGAACTTGAACCATAAAAAGTATTTCTAGTATGAGAATTCCTAAAATGCAAATGAGATTATTCTAAAATTAGGAATCTAGTCTAAACAAACACTGTTTCACTACATAAATGGAGTACAGCTTATAAATATTTTAGTTAATAAAAGACTAAACACTAAATGTATGCCTAGAATTAGTAGTGAATTTTCTCTTTAACAAATGTATTCTGATGTGTTCACTTGTAAAATACATCTTAGGAAATTTATATAAATAAACAGAGATGAACAAATGTATATTCCATTTAATAAAATACCATATGGCTAGCGTTGACTATGTTACAAAATGAGAAACAGAAAGGAAGGGGGTCTGTGTTTCCCTTAATATGTATGTGCAACTTCCATTAAAATTAATGATAAGCATACCCTGAGAACAGATACCCTCTCATGTTTAAGATTGCATCCTCTTGTACTTCTTAGATGTGGATTATTTAAAGAGTAACATGTAATAACTTAGAACCTTATTACCCCTCAGAATCTGTTAGGAAAGTTAAGAATGTATTTCCAAGTAGAATTTAGAATTTAGCTTAATTCTGACAATATGAAATTTAAGGCAACTGTGCATTCTTATCTCCTTAATTTTTTTCCATTTGTCAGATGTTGATCACAGCATACTTTGTTTCAACTGACAGGTTGCCGGCAGTAAATCACTTGTGTAATTTGTTAAAACAATGTTTTTATAAGACATCTTACTTTATTACATTGCTGAAATCTTCATTAGTTGCTGAGTACAATGTCAAATTTCATCACCATGTTTTCTCTATAAACCATAATGCTATAAGGTATCCATGATTAACATTCTACGTATCTTAAAATATATACTTTAACTCTATACAGAGGTTCTGCTTTACTGAGACCGCCAGGAACACAGGCCTGTCTTGTGCTGGAACTACTTGTAATGCAAAGGAGACAGACTCTCATGGAAATTAGTTAGAATTTAGTTAGTTTAGATTAGTTAGAATCTGAAAACAGCGTTCATATTTTGTTCATCAGTGATACTACTGATGAACTCATGTCATGATGCATACTATGCAATGGATTGCAATATTCTTAGTACAGCGTAGTCTTTGATGACAGGAGACTTTGATGACAGATAAGGAAGTAAACTCCTGCACACTTTGCACATTTTCATCAGCATGCAGTGAAAAAAAATTCAGATAAGATGCAGTCACGAGACAGCTGAATAAAATAAAAATGTGCCCTTTCTTAATTTGTAATGCATGAGTTATACTCTGTGTTTTCTATTCTTCTATAAGCCCTTGTCCTGAAAGCACATATGTGAAAAACCCTTCTCCTTCTCCAGCAACAAGGTTGTTCAGCTGATTGTATTGTTTGTTAGACAAAAATATTTTAATGTTATGGATGCACAATGTATGAGCCAGTCTTTCAAAAATATTTGCAACATAAGCCCTAGCGCCATTGAATCTCAGATGTTGGAGAAAGGAATATTTTACAACTAATGCCCTTCCTAGAACTGTATTATACATGTTTTCATCAATACAATGAATTAGACATGAAAAAAACCCAAAATCAAACAACCCAAACCCTAGCAAACAGCCTTACTGTATTGCACAGACAAATGAGAAAGATAAGAACAATAAAACCAAAACATTTAGAAAGCTACAAACCAGTAACGGTCTATTGGGTGAAGGAACAGGCTTCACAATTGTATGTGATAAAGGCACCCTTAGCTGTGATTTTCCACTCTAACTTATATTTTAAATCTCTTTTTAAAAATCCAATGTTTCTGCTGGTACATTTTCAACTATCAAATGTTTGTGCAATTATTGTAATTCAATTAATCATTTAATATGTCAGGGAAAACATTTGAAAGTGGAAAAGTAGAGAATTTCAGGTTTCCACCCCCTCTGTGTCGATAAGCATGGAGAGCTGCATGTATATCACCTTTCCTAACGGATGGAAATGAAGAAAATGGAAATGTTTACAGTACTCCACAGATATAAGAGTATTTTGAAAAGAGACATTTCATGATGAATTAATACAATATCCAAGATGAAGTACAATTTTAATCTGCTCTGAAACCTAAAGTGTTTTCTCGTTCATTTATTTTCTTATTATACCAATTAATCTGGAAATACCTAAAGTTTTATTACAACATAATTTGAGGGAGAAAAGTGAAGCTTCTCTTTATTCATTTAACTAGTTTAACCCACAGAGGTCTGATTCTTCTTCCAATAAAATCAATAATAAAACGTCTCTTTACTGTCCTGGGCTTTGGAATATATCTTAAGTACATAATTAGGTCCTGGAGGTACTCGTGTAGCTAATTAACATTCTTTGAAACTTGGCCACTGATGTTGGACAGTGTTTTACTTAGATATCTTGATAACTAACACTGCAGAGAGAATTTACTACATAAAATTATGGGGAAGTATTAATAAATACTTCAAAAAGAGAGACATTACCTCTTCCGGATAGAAATTGACACAAAGGACTGCTGCTTTAGGTAAGTATGATGTTAAAAATAACAGCAAGTGAGCTTTATTCCATCTGGGTAAACACATTCCAAGATGAAATCACAAGCTGAGGACCTAGTCCTCCTTTACAAGCCTTCACAAATCTGCAAAAGCCGAATATGTGCAGGGAGAGCATTCACATTCAGACTAAGTTGTCTACTGAAATTGGCAGACTCCTGTCAATAGACAGTTGCACAATCACAATGATTTGTGCCTTTAAATCAAAACCAAAAATCATTTATAAAATCAATCCAAATAAAAAAGATAACCAAAGAGACCAATTTGAGCTTCCTCACCTATTCTTTAACTATTATGATTTTGTCCCTTAATATTTAATCAGAAACTCCTTTGCTGAACTTCTGCCTGTTTTGTAATGTCTTTTGTGCTTCCAAGAATTGTCTGGTCTGTCTTCTGTACAATCTCCCATTAGGCAGATCTCCCTCTCCACCTTGTTTTCTTAAGATAGAACAAGTGTTGGTGTCTCAGCCTTTTCCTATATGGTATTGTTGTAGGTGTAATAGTTTAATCTGAGTAATTATTATCACATTTGCTGGTCACCAGTCTGTGCATATGCCTAATCCTGAAGTACTGGATCAGGAACACATTTAACCATTGCCATGGTACAGACTTTGCACATATTTTAAAGGTTGTTTAACATAGGATTCAGCCAGTGTGCATTGCTGTTCCAGTTCCATATTTAATAGTTTGGACTGACGACCATGATGATCTAAATGGAAAATACAATAGTTTGAATTGCAGTACAACCACATAGTTTTTTGACTGGTTTCAATAACAGTCAAGTTGTGTACTTTGGAGACTGAAATGTCATATTTCTCTTTAATTGTTCCACATTCTTTGTCGATGAAACAATAGAATTTAACTGTGGAGAATATTTGCTGATCTGCCAAAGAGTATGTTTTTGTTGCCAAATATATTTTAGAAAACAAACAAGGAAGATAAAGATGTTTACAACCTATGAGGTACTGACGATGTTAACAGACAGTATATATCTAAAAGGCTTATTCTGCTTTCAGCAGCTCTGGAGAAAAACTAGAAGCAAATTCTGGGATTCAGAAATTCTATAACACTCTTCATGAAGATCACAATGTAGCCTAGATCTGTAAGTGTACCTTTGCTCATCACTTTGATTGTCATAAGCCAATGTTAATTGCGTTGGCATCTTAAATAAATGTGCACCATTACACAGCATGATGACCTGGATGACCAGGTCATCAGGCCCAGTCAACGTGGGTTTATGAAACACAAGCCCTGCTTGACTAACTTGGATTCTCTCTATGATAAGGTGACCAACTTAGTGGATGATGAAAAGGCTGTGGTGTCTATGTAGACTTTAGTAAAGCCTTCAAAACTATTTTCCACATCGTTTTCCTGGAGAAATTAGTGCCTTATATCTTGGTTGATTGTACTCTTTTCTCAGTTAAAAACTGGCTGAATGTCTGGGCCAAAGAGTTGTGATGAATGGTGTTAAATCCAGTTGGTGGCCAGTCATAAGTGGTGTTTCCATGGCTCAGAATTGGGTCCAGTTCTGTTTAATATCTTTATCAAGTGGTAATCTGATTCGGGGTGGGAAGGCTTTATGGAGGAATCTGGACAGGCTGGATCAATGAGCTAAGGCCAATTGCATGAGATTCACTAAGGCCAGGTGTTGGGTCCTGCAGCTGTGTCACAACAACCCCATGCAAAGTTACAGGTTTGGGGAAGAGTGCTGCCTGGTGGAAAAGGACCTTGGGGTGTTGGTGCAGAAGATACCTTCTCAGTCTTTACAACTACCTTAGACGAGGTTGTAGTGAGGGGGATGTCAGTCTCTTCTCCTATGTAACAAGTGATAGAAAAGGAGGAAATGGCCTCAAGGTTTACCAGAGTAAGCTTAGACTAGATACTAGGAAAAATTTTTCCACTGAAAGGATTTTAAGGACTTGAAACAAACTGTCCAGGGAATTGCTTGAGTAATCATCCTTGGAGGTATTTGAAAGATGTCTAGATGTGGTTCTTAGGGGCATGGCTTAGTGGTGGTTTGGCAGTTCTAAGTTAAGGATCCTAAGGGGCTTTTCCAATCTAAACAATTCTAAGATACAACTAAGATTCAGGAAAAATAAACTAACAATTTCTTCTTATATGTGCAGTACTCACTGAAATTAAATGTATCTAAGAATATAGTAATTGCTAGGTTTTGTTATCAAGGCAGCATTTGAGAGAATAAACTTAGCAAATACAGAATATTACTTATTTAAATGTGAGCATAAAAGTGGTACAAATAAAATATGTATCAAAAATCAGCAACATACTTCACAAAAAAATGTTGACAAACTAGGACATTTCTTTGGCTAAATATTGATAATCTCTCTCAAAAACAAAAAAAAAAGAGGAAGGGCAACTGAAGTAATGATTTCATGCTGTCACATGTCTTCAGAGGAGCAGTAAAACCAGCTACATAAAATGTATAAAATGCATGTAAATATTGCTGACTTATCACAACAGTATTCCCACCGAATCAGTGAAATAAGTTGACATGGTCAAATGGTCAAATGAATTGAAGTCCAGTCCTAATTTTCTGTCACTAATTTTCTGGGTCACTAGAGCTAATCACTTCTCTTCTTTCTCTGGATTTTCCTCATCTGTAAACTTAAAAAAACACCCCAAAACCAAACCAAACCAAAATCCACAATATTTTGTGAAATGGCTTTGAGCATTGTGGATTAAAAATGTCATGAGAGTTGGGTTTATAATTCACAGACACATACCTGGACTGTGAATGGGCATCAAGCTATGTTGGTCTTAATAATGATTCAACTCTTAAGATGTATATGAATATGGTTTATGCCTGTTCTGCTGCAACATGTAGAAAGTGTCAGCAGTCTTCAGTAATCTTGTCTAAGCCTTTCTATGCTATTTACTTTCTGCTTTTCTATACTTTTCTGATGTTAGATTCAAAAAGTGATTAGAATAAGACTGAGAGATAGCAGAGAGGCATTTTCTAACTTATTCTAAAGGGGCTGAAGCAAAGAGTCTGTGCTATGAAGTTGCTCTGCTGATGAGCAACATATTTGCAAACATTATGAACCTATGAAATTGTTCAGAAGAGAAATAATTTTAAAATATTACTAAATTTTTACCCTCTTAAAAAAAGGAGAATCCTAGTACAAGAGAGAGAGATATTTTATTTTCTTGGAAATAAAATATTATGCTAGATAGTGCTGTATGTTTTCTCCTGTATGTTTACATCCATAAGATATATGTAAAAGAAACATTTGTTTAGCAAAATGATTTCTAACTATGCATATGAAGATGCAATGCAATTCACCAAAAGTAGGATTTTTTTTTCAAAAACAGGGAAGAAAATCAGCTCAGCATAAAAACTATTGCAATACCAGATATGCCTGTCAATAGCAATGTATTACTCTTTCAACAAAAAACTGCAATGTAAGCATACTACTGACACATATCACATTTGAAATAGGCTAAAATGAATACAAGTAATAAAGGATCAAAAACTATGGCAATTCTGTATCGTAAACTCACACCCTGGAGCATGAGATAATGTAGGATGATACACCAGCTGTTTGATCCAGGTATTTTTTAGAATACCTTATAATTATTAGGCTGGACAGGGAGACTCTAGGATTGGCAGGTAGTATTAATGTCTATGTAGTTTTTGTCAGAGTGCTGATATGTGTACATTCATGCTGATAACAGCGGTGACAGAAATAGAAAATCCTGAACTGCTTCAGGGAAAGAAAAAGAGGGCTGTAAGCTTCCTCCCTCAGCCTTTCTCCACACAATATACACCACATCAAAAGGCAAAAGGAACTTCTCTGTTCTGTTCATGGTTAGTCAAAATTCCTCTTCACTCATCTCAGACAGATGACCATCAAATAGACATGCAGTTTCACTTTCTGTAAAACAAGAATGAGGTCTTCATGGCATCATCAATGTTCTTCAAAAATTTTTTGGATATCAATCATAAATCCTCAGTCTTAGACCTGTGATTTTCCCTGTAACACCTGTGTTTATGGTAAGGATCTCTGTATCTGCTTAATAAGTTAACACTTATGAACATTCACTGGGGAGTTAATCAACAAGAGACAAATGCTGCTAAACATCACATAATTGATCTGAAAATGTTCATTAGAAGATATGTAATACTTGCTTTGACATTTGTTTGCACTGCATCCAAACATTTTTTTTTTTCAAATACCTAGATTTTATATTTATTGGGGCTTAATAAATATATACTTGGCCTTCTTTGGACAATATTCCAGCACAAAAGTGAATGTAAGTTTTGTCCATTTGTCTACAGAGAGGCACATACACAAACAGTGTAGTTTTGCAGTTCACTTCATACTATAGGAGCAGTCTAGCTGGAAAAAGCAGAGAAGTCACTGCAAAGAAACAGAGATCAAAGATCCATAGCTGAAAATAAAAATCTGGATACCCTCTTCATCCACCGACCAACAATAAAAAATATCCCCCAAAAAACAACCCCCCCATCAAACTACAATAAGATTCAAGATTAAAAGCTTTAAAGCTGTTCAAACATTTCCAATTTTAGTCTGATGTTGATTTAAAAGGACTGTTTTCCATACTACGATACATTTATACAAGTTCAGATGATCTGAAGTTAAAAAAAAGATTTGAGATCAGACTCCGTTTTAAGCCTGGGTTCAGATTTCACAAGCAAAATTCAGATTTCCCTGCCTGTGGACTAACAGATGGAGTTAATTTACTACTGCAGGAAACTTCTTACAAAACATGCATACTAGACAGCATCTATGTCCATTTCTTTATGAAAATACTGCACATGGCAGCAGAGGGGAAAATTTTGCCTTCAGAAATTAGCAGTAGTATTAATGAAACCAAAAAGGTTTCTATCAAGAGATAGAAATAGTCTCAATATTACTTCATTAAAAGAAAGCTGTGTCTGCTTTCATTTACACAGATGTTTATGTTAGTTGAGCTAAAGTGGTTTTGAAGGTATTCTAAAAAGACGAAATAGTTGCCTGCTGTAAAATACGGAAACATGTTTTATTTAAAAAGAATTGGAACAAAGCTGGTATGCAGATTAAGGAAAAGAATACATCATCTATATGTTTGATTATCAGAATTCTTTACCTTATCATTTCATGCATTGTAAGAAAAAAAGAAAACATGAAAAGGCACCAACCACCCTCTCTCCCACACACCCTCACCCAAAACAGTTTAGTTTATGCATAAGGAAAATCTGGAAAAAAATAATCAATTTATTTCTGGGAGGATGGGGGGAAGAAACAGCTACTATTTAATTTTCCTTAGCATCTTGGTATTAAAGTAATAACCATCTGAGAGATTATTTGTCTTCAGATAATTGACTTTCATTCTTATGATATAATGTAAGGCACTAGATAGTAACACAGAGGACTCCAAATTTCTCTAACTGGTTACCTGTGAAAGAAACTGATTGCAGAGATGGCATAGATGCACTTAATGTTTGAGCCATATGGAAACAGAGGAATAACTCTTCCAAACTTTCCCTTCTAGAAGCATTCCTGCTTTCTCCAGTTTCACAGATCTGTAGTTACATCCTCCAGTTTTCAGGCAGGGTGGAGCAGGTGGGAAAAACATCACCTGTTTTTTCTTTCTGAAACCATAGACTTTGAGATTATGTGTAAAGGTGCACTGGGTCTTGGAGAATTAACTGTGCATTGTTTCAGGTCTAATTAATAGCTTACCTGTATCTTATTGTCTTATGATTACTATCTTATCTTGTTATTCTTTCTATAGAAAATACCAGTAATGTGAGGAAGAAAGAAATCCCAATGTTAAAAGAATAATTAAAAGCACTACATTAGCTTAAAAAAAAACAAGTCAGAAACTGCTAAATTGGTGTTTGCCTGTGTACTCTTAAATCTCTTCCATGCTTCTGCCCTGTGTACTGAATGAGGTAGGGGTCCTGTGGGGAAACAAGATGAGAGTATGTAATTGAAGTCTCTATAATGCTGCATATATATATATAACACTACATTGTACAAACAATGTGTGGTTCATTTTCTTTCTCATCCTGTCTCTCTAAGTATGACAAGAGGGAAAATGAACTATGCACGACAGACATTAGTAACATCAGTTAAAGCATTTTTGGAAGGCAATCAGATACTATGAAGTAGTTTAAAGGATTTTGTAAGGATAGGATAGGATAGGATAGGGGAAGGGGAAGGGGAAGGGGAAGGGAGAAGGGAGAAGGGCAGAGGAGGAAAAGAGAGGAGGAGAGGCGAGGGGAGGGGAGGGAAGGGGAGGCAAGGCAAGGCAACGAGCTGAAACAAGTCAACTGACCAAAGTATATTTCAAGTATTTTTAAACAAGTGTTCTAAAATAAAACAAACCCAATAGCTTTCTGATTACAAGATGGTGATAAATTATGTTGGTTTTCTAAAGTGCTAAAGAAAAAATGTAACACATACAGAAATCAAATTTCTATGGATAGTACAATTCTAATAATTTATAATAGTAATTTGCAATACTTCTTCCTGTGCAGTCTATATTATTTCTGTTGAGTAATGGCTGTGGTGGAATAGAGCAGTATCTTCATGATCCTTAGGTATAAGCAGTAGCATAAGATGCTGTGCTTCTCCAGGTGATATACATATTCCTTATACTTTCATGAAGGGTAGATTACACTGGTCTTACATGTAAAAATATATATGCAAATGACTAATGACTTAATTTACTTTACAGTTTTCTTCTAGAAGTCTTCAATAAAAGTTCTCATCTTTAGTCTTGTAATACAAAGTTAATATACCTAAAGATAAATCTTTACAAAATATTTTGGTAACCATTTATATTCGGCTTATTTTTTTCAGTTGTACTGGGAGTGTCTTAAAAAAATTATACCTGCATGTAGATATAAATTTGATTAATAAATTTTAAATATAAATAAATACAGTTTAGCAGAGGGCATATTCTTGACTTTTGTTTCAAACAGTTGAAATAATTTCAATATTAGGCAATTCCAATGGAAAAATATCTAGCTGTCATTGTACATCTTACATTGATCAAGATATCTAGACACCACAGTCTGTGATTCATCAAGTATTTAAGTGTATACACATTTTAAAGGGCATTGAAGATTTTAATATCATCAGTATGAAGGAGCTAGAAGCTAGTCACACTGAAACTGCCAAGTTAGCCAACTGAAACTTAAGAAAAATACTCCTAGAGACTTTGATGGATTGTGAATCAAGTTTAGTCTCACTTAAGGACCTATTGAGGAAATTAATTGCTGTCACTATGCAACTGGAACAGTTTTTTCCAGAATTTTAGAGAGCAAGTACTACAATAAATGACAAATAAGTAAAGGTAGGGGATGCCAGACGCTAAAAAAGAATAATTTGAAGAAACTCGTGAGGTTGGATGCATTCATTGTGTGGCAGGGCTGAAAATTAATTTAGCTTGTAATATTTGGCTATCATACAGACTTCAAGAATAATTATTTAAAGCCTATAGTTGCATTAGGTACTAAAATATTTGATTCTTTGTCACGATTATAATTCTTCTCTAAATACAGACCTACTTGGCATACTGGTTCTGTGTTTTATGGTTTCCTAATGAATTTTAAAAGCTTGCCTTTTCAGAGTGAAGAACCTAACCACCGCACCAGGGAGCCTATGCCTGCCAGTCTCTCCATATGTTCTCTACACTCATAAGCCCTCTTGCAGTAATACTTGCATAACAAATGTAAATACAGTTCTGGACCAACTTCTCTCTCAGATGAGGACACATCAAAGACTAATGTTAGTGAAGAGACTTTTCCTTCATCTGTTGCTAACCAGCTTTGAACGCTGCCTTCTATTTCTTCATTTAAATTTTACAATAGTAACCACATAAGATTAAAAAGCAGATGCTACCTAAGGGCAAAAATTTGCCCCTTATGCATCTTGACTCGTACCTTACTCTCTGACTGATCCTTTTATGTCAAGCAGTAGTTTTTTACTTCTTCTTGTCAAGTATTACTTTGATATCAATGGATATGGTACAGAATGATGAGTGGATATGTAGAGAAAAATATTACTCAGTTTAGTTCAATCAGAGGAATATCTGTATGGAGGTACTGCAAGTGTCTGTGTTATACTGGTGATCAGGTATTCACATGAGGTTCCCACTGAAATCAGAAGCTATTCATATAAGTAACTCCTTTTCAGGGTTTCTATTTCTATGATTTCTATGAGTTTTGAAAATTTAGAGAAAATTTAGACAAGAAAGAGAATTTGGAAATGGAAAAAGATTTGTATGAAAGAGAATAGAAAGATTAGAATTTTGTTATTTTTGAGAGAAAAAAGCTATAATCAAGTTATGTATCTAAATAAAGAGCATGAAGAAGACAGATTGAGAGTCTCTGTTTCATAATAAAGGAAAGCAACAGTCTTCAAAAGTAGGGAAAAGTAATAAAAACACTGTTGCTCCAAAATACATTTCTGCTGCATATAACTGTGTTTCAGAACTCACCGCACAAGATGTCACTGAGGCCAAGAAAAACTGAGTGAAAATTTGACTGAAATTAAAATAAAGAACAGATAAAAAACCCTAACAGATTTGTATGAGTTAGAATCTCTGCTCTTCAGCAGAGATGCTAATTCTAAATGTTAGCTATTAGGATGCAGGAAATTTACCGTCTATTTGATTAACACAAAGTATTATACTTACCAGATGTCATTCAGACTGTTCATGCAGAAAACTCGAAAGCCTCAGGAAATCTGTGGGCCAGGAACCTGCTCATGAGCTTCAAAAGCTCACTTATTAGGTGGGGGTGGGAAATACCTTTTCCTGCTGAAGACAGAAGAACGTTGTGGAAAATGAGGGAACATGTCTTCAGGAGAGGGCATGTGTTGCATCAGTTTTCCCCGGAGTCCCATTTCTGATCTCAGAGACACCCCTTGTATGGAACTCTGCCACTGCATAAGAAAGTAAATTTGTCATAACATTTAATTTCAAACTGCCTTCATCATAAAATATTCATTGAGGTCTGCATGTATAGATGGAAAAAATATTGTCCTTGTTACATGAGCAGGAAACCTGTTTCAGTACAGTTTTTTGACTTCATAATTTCCTTCTGGAAGATCACAGTCACAGGAAGGTATCCAGAGTAGAGGTGATGTCACTTGTTTGGACTGATTGGTCATTGGATGGAACTGGACATTGGGCGGCACAGGGGTAAATACTGTATAACTCACATTACATGGGCGGTGGCAGCTGTATTGGCTGAGTCACAAGAATGGTGCAAATGGCTTGTTGGGCTTGATCAATAAAAAGTGGTATTGTCCTCCTTTGGAAGCAAAGCAGTTAACGCCAAGAGACCCTCATACAAAACTCAGGACAAATATGGGCTGCAGTTGGTCTTCTAAAAAACCTGGATACGATATCCAAAAAAACGAAAGAAAAGAGGAAGATATTCTGACTATTTCCTCTGACATGATGTGTTCGCTACTTTTAGACCTTGACACAGAGGAAGCAGAAATGTGAATAAGTGCTAGTCTCAATAGATAACTCAATATTTATAAGTTATTCTTGCTATCTATTCTTTGTTCTCAACTAAAAGTAAAAGGAGAAATATCTTTTCACTTGACCACGTGGAACAAGAATTTAAATAATTAAAGCAGCTGTCTTTGAATGCTATTGATGACACAGGTTGCAGAGGAGTCACACACACATATACATATATATATGTAATTACTTATGCACATACAGTATCATAACCACACCTGTGTTTAGAAGCCTGGAGTCTAAATCAGAAATGTCAAGTGGAGCATAAGCAAAACATTAGTAATTCCATGTCATCATGGTATCATATGTTTGTATTATAATCATCATAAATACTGAGCACGCTAATGTATCAATATTAAGGTGTTGTTACTTGCCACACAATCTGAGTAAAGAAAACTGTTTATTGGAAACCAGTGTAGGCAATACAAAGTGTAACGAAATCCTTTAAGAAATACAGTATTTATGCCACAGACTTAAATCCTATTAAATAAGTTGGAGGGGGGATCCCCTTAAGAATCATTGAAATGTTACATACTTAAACTATAGTCAGATCTCACTGAGCCTTGTCAGGAGGGATCTTCAGAGGAATTAGTGCTTTGCTTTTATGTCCCTCTAATTTTCTGAGGATCTTTGGAATTACATAAAAGACTCAATAGTGGCTGAAGAAAACCAAAATACCTCTTAAGAAATGCCATCAAGCAACAAACCAAGAAGGGAAGTTTCTATTATTGTGAACTAAGTGGCACTTTTGGCGTTGTGAGCCAGAGCACTGGAGTGCTGGACCCTCTACCAAAGAATTGCCTTTGGTTTCCTGTGTTGGCAGACATGAGCTGGCTCTTACCTGTTGATTTTATTTGTGAAAGATTAGGTGTTAAAACAATTCTACCAGGTGGGAATTGTCAGAGAAGTGAATTGTGTGGCCTGTCTATGGTAAAAACTGAGCTATTTTGTTTGTACATGAGATATATGAGTGATTTTATATCCACTTACTTATCTCAATGGGAATCTGAATTTTTTCCTGTTTTTCCTTTCCCCTCTCCTCCTGTTTTGCAGAATTATTTCACTATGTAGGCCGGCTGAAGGAAGAAGAGAAGACTGGAGTCAATTGTCATTTT
The DNA here is from genome assembly GCA_013389865.1 of Piaya cayana. Classification (NCBI taxonomy): domain Eukaryota; kingdom Metazoa; phylum Chordata; class Aves; order Cuculiformes; family Coccyzidae; genus Piaya; species Piaya cayana. The sequence continues at coordinate 2,124 of WAAB01024010.1, read as the reverse complement.
CATTAAAGTGGGCTGTGAAGTAGATGATGAAGCTGAAAGAGAATTTAATAAAATATGATAGGCATGTATTATTATGAGGCTATAAGAAAAAGCAAGTAGCAATTCTACTGATTTACTAAATCTGATAGTTTAAAAAATGGGGGTACTGATACAGAAGTTGGGCAGTAAAGGATAAAGGTGATAGAAATGGCAGGTAAAAAGTTACTGGCAGTCTAACACAGTCACAACTTCACATTCAGAGGCTCAAAATCTATAGTTGGGTATACCAAACACTAAGACATAGGTAATTATCTGTGTAATTATAGATGTTATTCTCATGAACATAGTGATCAAAATTCCAGAATTTGGCTTAAATTATTGAAGTTCTTTGCATTCTCTAGAAAGAAGTTGCATTCTCACTTTTATTTATTTTGAAATTTTTAAAAGAATCCATAAGGAATATAAATTCTCAGTAGATGTATGTGGGTTTTTTTCTCTTCTGTAACCTCTTGAGAACATTCTAAAAAACTGAGAAACAAAAGTCTGGAAATTTTTTACTTTTATAATCTATCATCAAAGATGAAAGGAATGCTCTGTGACAAGCTAAGAACATATCATTATATGCAATTTTCAATTTTTTAATGAGCAATATGTGTCATTTTTGGAATAGAGTTACTATCATTAGATAATTTTCAGAATAAGGAGTACAGTATTGCAATTATCAATCAAATGTGATTTGATGCTAATCCATTTTTTCTGGGGTTTGAGTAGGGCAAAAGCTGGGATAAAAACAAACAAAAGCAATACCCACAGAATTCATTCTTGCCAGAGCTGTTAGCATGCTAAACAAGTGTTAAAGTACACCCAATAACCCTTTTCAAATTAATTTCAAAACAGTTGCTGTCAAGATTCCTTCCTCAGTGACTGTAGCACCATCTAGAAATTGGTAGAAAAGTCTGAAAACAGTCCCTGATTTCAGCACTCATCCTAAAATACCAGGATCCATTTACATAAAAGAATACTGGGTGAGGTCTGTTTGGAGAGCTGCCAGGAGGAGAGGGACCTGGGGGTGTTGGTCGACAGCCGGCTGAACATGAGCCAGCAGTGTGCCCAGGTGGCCAAGAAGGCCAATGGCATCCTGGCTTTTATCAGAAACGGTGTGACCAGCAGGTCCAGGGAGGTTATTCTCCCTCTGTACTCGGCACTGGT
>WAAB01024009.1:0-31075 GCA_013389865.1 Piaya cayana | reverse complement strand
TGGGGGGGGGAGAGGAGGCAGAAAGGCTCGATCTTCATGCCAATCTCTGGAACAAATAGCTAACATTTAACGTTTACACCCTGCTTGGCGACGAACTGGCGCTCCACGGACCCCTGATCCAGGCTAAAATGTCCAGAAAGCCTTTGGAGAGAACAAGTTCCTAGCTATCAGGTTCTTCTGATCTCTCTCCTCCTTTCATAGGGCTTTGGTTTCAGGCTGGACTTGTCCAATGTCTGCTTTACCGCTGCGCGCTCCTAAATGAGTGTCAAGGAGGCAAATATCAAATAGCAGAGAGGTCAAGGCGATTTGGTTAACCGTTGGCTGGGCTGATGGCTTTAAACTTGTGTGGGAGGCTGGGGACTGGGCGGGGGGGGGAGGATGGAAGGAAAAGGGGAAAGGAGTGGGAGTCGAGGGGAAATAAACCCGAGAAAGGAAAGTGAGGAAGCGGGGAAGGAAGAGAATGAGGTGTGGGAAGAGATGCGGGACCTGGAGAGCTTCAAAAAAGCCAGGGTCAAGGGTTTCATGGTGCTGGAGGGCTATGGAAATCACCGGTGGAGGGTTTATTGGTGGTCCTGGCTAGGCTGGGGTGTCCCTGTCTATCATGGAGGGATGCATCTAGGGGTGTTTGCACAACACAGATATTTTGATGGCATCTACACTTGGGCTTGTGCGTGCTTGATCCTGGGTGCTTTATATGGAAGGCTTCAGGTTGCAGACGGGTGCAACCCGGATGAGTGGGTGCAGCTCTGGGGTTAGAAGACATGGGGGGATTTTGTAGCGTGTGGGTGGAGGGACCACAGAGTGTTTGTGTGCGGAGGAAGCCCTGAAGATGTGTTTGCGCAAAGGGTGCGTGAGGGAGGGCTGGCTGGGAGGGCTGGCAACCTGGGTGTGGGTTTGTGGTCCCGGGGGTGACACAGGGCATGTGCGTCTTAGTGGGAGAACTGAAAGAGTGGTCAGGGAGATGCCATAATGTGTGTGCATTAGGAGGAGAGAGGGATGTCTGGAAGCAGTTGCCTGGGGAAGGATGGGGGCAGGTGAAGGGCACCTGCATGTATGGAACATATAGGTGTGGTTGTAAAGCAACTGCGCCTTTAGCTAAAGCAAGAGACATGAAGCTGTGCAATAAGCTCATGAAGGGATATAGACCCTTGGGTGTGAGGGGCTTGTGCTGTGCCAATAATTCGGTGTGAGCAGGACATACTGGGTTACGAGCGCAGGGGTGATCTGGGGGTGTGGAGAGATGGGAGATAACACAGTGTTTTCAGGGGGCAAATCCTCTGCCCAAAGTGCTCTTGCACTTCCCAATGTAGAGTCAGGCTTGGTGGCTCAGCAGGCAGTGGCAAAACCAAAGAAAAAAATTACTTTCCCTGTAATAGTCATCTGCTTAAAAAAAAATGGAGAGAGAGAGAGACCTTCCTGGAAGAGAAAGTTTTCTATTACTGAAGTAGCCAATGAACAGAACAAATACTCGAGGCCTTTTCCAGCCACACGCCTCAGTTACGAAGCTGCACAAGCCCTCCCTTCCCAACAATCACATTTTGCTCCTGACATTAGCAGAAAACTCACCCTGGTCCCGGGTAATGTAAAGCTCGTCAGCTGAATCAAGGCAAACAATCGCCATAGGAAATGTGTGCACAGTTACACACGGCTGAGCAGTACCAGGAGCTGTAACTACTAGAGAGTCTGCAATAGCTAAAACCAAGAGGGAGTTAATCAGAGGTTTAGTTCCCGTGCCCTTGACCTGCAAGTTGCAGAGCTCAGGAGCGATGGAAGACACTCAGGTGAAGCTACCAAGGCCCTCAGTCTAAAGCTCTAGACTCCATATTGCCCTGACTTTTGCATTTTGAGTGTGTTATAGGGCAGCTGGTTCCTTCTCCTCTTCTTTTTGGAGGTGCACAAAGGACTTCAGGGTGTTCAGCCCCTAGGCTCCCCTTCAGGAACAAGAGATGCCATCAGGGACACTTTAACAAAGCCTGGTAAGGACAGGAGTGAGGATGAGAAAATTTCAGCATCAAATAGGCATTTTGGATTACTTTTTAGTTTAGTTTGGGTTTTTTTATTATAATGACTCTTATTTTCTTGGCTGCCCAGAGCAGCATGGAGCCTGGCGAGCATGAGGCTGTGCATCTAATGGGCATCACAAAGATGTTGTCCCTATGGAGAGCTGCCTCGTGCGTGTGTTTGGATGTGAATGTGTAGGTAGCATGTGTGCAGGGGCTGCTTGTGCACAAGCACGTCACCGCTCACAGATATCTTGTGAGAGATAGGTGTATCTATCTCAAAGAATATATATATATCTATTCTATATGAGGCTCAGAGCTATACATCTCTCCATCATGCCTGCATACATACATCCACATACATACACCCACTAAGGTTGCGTTTCCGGAGACATTCTCAAATAGAGCAGTGTAATTTCTCCGCTGATTTTGATTGACATGCTGTCCCTGGGATCATGTGTTAATCCCTTCTTCACTCAAGCCTTTTCATAACTCATTTCTCTCTGCTAGATGGAGACTCTGATGGTTACCGAGGCAACGATGATAGCACTAAGCCATTTCCCTCTCTGCACGGAGACCATTATTCCGCATGCATAGGCCATTTGCAACAAAGGTCGCCACAAAGTCATCCACAACACAGCACACGTTTATTAAACTTTTATTCTTTTTTTTTTTTTCCCCTCCCCCTAACAGAGAAACTAGCTGGCACGTGTGCAATCTCTCTCCCTTTTTTTTTTGCTTTTGGAGATCTTTGTAATATAGGTAATAATAACTGTCGCAGATATTATTGTAACCAAACTATATATCACACAGATCAGGGGCTTAGAGTTCCTCGTCCAGAAAGATCGAGCTGAGATGGTGAGGTTTTGCACCAATGATTCCTATTTGTCTTTTGTTCTCCTATCAAATAGTAACTTTAATAGCAGTTGGAGAAAAAAAAAACAGCCAACAGCCATTAAATGAGAGCAGTGTGAGGTGATACCTGAATGTAAAACCCACACGGAGATTAGCCCCTCAAAACCAAGCACCTCCCAAACCTGAATAACTAAATAACCATCAACAATGACCACTCCCTCACCAGGGTGATTTTTATTTTAAGTCCTGGATTTCTACCTGGATCTTTACTTCAGCTGCCTGGTTCTGGGTATAAATTGTAGGGGGTCCTTCTTGTAGTGTTAGGAGCTGGTTTAAGGGTGTTGAAAGCCTGTTCCATCTGTAAGGGGCGAATGGGTTAACACATTGCTGGAAAGGGCCCCCGCTAACCTGAGGAGCTCTCTCCCCAACAGAGAGGCTTTGCCCATATGGGACCACACTGCTGGATTTTATTTCAGCCCCATCCTTCTCCTCTGGAGACCGAATGTGATGCTTCGTTTTGGGCTGGCTTTTAGTGAGCAGCCCTTTCCCACTGGGAATGGTGGAGATAAAGGCACAAATGCATTTTCGTGGGTTCATTAATTTAGCACTGAAGCCAACCCCAACAAAAGTTCACATTCAGTACCTGCTGGCCACCAGTCCCACCACCTCTCAGTGCCTGAGATCACAAGTCCTTGGTCTGAAGACATTTGTGTCCTCTTTTAGTTTTTGTTTTAAGGCACCTAAACATCTTAATTTCCAGTTACATCAGGTTGGAAATAGGTCTTGCAGCTCTGATGCCTGATGGCAACAGGGATGGGTAAGGGCTGGGAGGCTGCTTGGACAGTCCTGCAGCATCTGGTCTGCTGTAGATGTGAAAGAGGAGGAAAAGATGGCCCACGGTGATAAGCTCCCAGGAAATTTCTATGGTGCCTCCTACTATTCTCTGTCCAGACAGCTCCAGCACTGCTTCGGGATCTTATCTCTCTGTATTGCTGCACCTCTCTGGCCTTCCTCCTACAGTGTCCTGCTCATCTTGGTGCAAAACATGCTCCTAATTGCACTGGCCTGGCCCAAAGCTCTGATCCCATCTGCTCTCTCTGACTCCAGTCACTGGCTTCACTGGTTTTATCACCTATTTCATTTAAATGTTTGATGCTACCTCTTCAAAGCCAGACAGAGGTCAGCTCAGCTCTAGCTCCTCTGCTGTTTCTCCCTTTATTTTTAATTTGGGAATAAAAATAAAATAAATTAACAACCTTTGAACATTCAGCTTCTTCTCTCAGGCACACGGAGACCCTAAAATGGCTGAGAAATCCACCTGAGTTCAACCTCTCCAAGTGCATGACGCCCTGAGCTTGGAGATCCACTTAGAGGAAAACATCTCCTCAGAGCAAACCATCACTTGGAGACAGCCTCACGGTTTTTCAGATCAGATTATCTGCTTGTTTATAAAGGATTTTTTTTTTTGCAAGATATTAAAATAATCATAGACAAACAGGAGTTGTGATTAAACCTCCCAATCCACCATTTATCTGAAAAATCACTTTCCCACTACGATGCAACCACTGTGGGAGATGGTGAAACACCACCGGTCCAGCTGACATATGGAAGCGTGGTTTACGGTGTGGGGTGTAGTGCTGATGTGCTGATGGTGGTGATTTAGCAGAGGAGTTTGAGGAAAGAAGCTGACCTGGATCCTCAGTCGTTGGTATCCAAGACCTGCTACATCCACTACTTTGAGCTGCTGGTGTGCAAGAGCAGATCTTGCTCTGCTAATGCAACGTTATAGCTGCGGGGACCAAAGAGGGACTGATCCTGCAGACAAGGTTTTGTGGTCAAAAGATGCACTGTCTCATGGCACTTTTCACTGTATTCCCAAAGCACATCCAACCTTTCTGAATAAAAGCCCATTTTCCTTTTTTCCACCCTCTGTCACCATCCAGCACCATCTGCCTTGCACAGCATCTTCCATGGAAAGACTGCAGCCCACCTGTCTTGATATTAAAAGAAGTTGAAAAAATATATTTACCATGTTTTCTGCTCATAACAAGCTCTCCGAGCTCACACAGGGACGCTTGAGGCCATGAAACACACAGGGATATTTGCTTGTGATGCAGCCCTGGGCTGGTGCTGGGACTTTTGAGTGAAGCGTGGCAGGTATTTCCAAGCCCCCTGCACTAATTGATGGTCTCTCTATATATCATGCCAGATAAAGGGCTCTTGTGCAGTAAATGCTGATGTTTAGAACATCCTGATAGTGTTTTGTTAACAAGAAGATAACAGGAGAGCAAGATACGTTTGTTTAGCTGCCTATAGATAAACCCAATAGGGTCTTTGTTAAGTTTTCATGACTGATGGCAGGTACTAAATGCGATAAATAATACCCCAGGTCCTGATTGGAGCTACTGTAGCACAAATTATAACCCACAGCACTGACCTATGAGGAAGGATGGAGGGGCCAAAGGCTACAGGATGGAAGACCTGGGATAATTTTTGGGCAATGACCCCATATTTCTAAACCGATGATGGTCTCCTGAGGCATTTCCAATGCTCCTGCTAAGTGGTACACACCAGAAAAGCAAAGGATGAAGTCAATATGGTGTTTGTGGCAGTAGAGAGGCTGCAAAAATCCACTGGGAGAGGGTGGCAGTGGACAGCCCTGCTCTAAAATCAGCAGTAATCTTTTTTTTTTTTCCAGGGCTCTTTACTTGTTCATTCAGGATGGGATGCCCTGAGAGTCTTTAGAAACAGAGATGAGCAAGGCTGTGTCGCAAAACCATGTCCAGCAGATCCTGAGCATTCTTCTCCCCACCCCCTAGAAGGATGCTGAGTCAAGGCAGTGTCCACCTCCCTCCCTGGCTCGCCTTGTCAGGGTGCTTATTAGCATTTCTCCCCAAACAACCGACTAATTACAAGGTGGGTTGCTGTCAGCCCTCTTACAAAAGACGGAATTGTTGTTGAGAGGCCGTGTGGTCGCCCTGGTCCTGAGTCATGGGAGGAGAAGAGGGGCTATGGGGTCTTCACATGATGTTTCCTGGTGGTGTCCCAAGGGTGTCCCCCACCCATGTGCCAGCCTGAGAGGCCAAGGCTCACGTTAAGCTGGTGAACAAACTACCAGCAAGGGCAGAGTTGCTCTGCAGAGGCTCTCCCAAGCCTACAGTTGCAAAACCTGATGAGGTTTAGAAGTCAGGCTGTGAAACAACCAGACTTCTCTCAGCTGTTGAAAAGAGTTATAATTACACTATCTTCAGCACCATCTTCCCTGAGAACCTGGTAACTTGCTCCTACTTTTCTATTTTGTTTTATTCATTTCATGACACTGTTTTCTTTGATTCTTCTAATTCTTTGTGCTGAGGTGATGCTAAAAGCCTCTATGACCCCCAGGTTGTCCCCTTCCTTGACCATCCCACCCAGCAAAGAAGGGACAAGGAGGGTTCTAATCTTGGCTTCCTGGGATGCTGGGTATCTTGGCTCCTTTTCTGATGGGGGAAAAGCCGATGCAAAACCTCCAAGCTGCTGCTAACTCTTCACAAGAATCTGCTGCCCAGCCTGATAGCACATTTTGGCTCCCGAGGAACTGGAAATGAGGAGCTCAGAGTTCTAGTTTCCACTTTAAAAAGGCAGCACCAAGAGGTGAAATGGGTCTTTGGTTGTGCAGTTTAGGTTTTGTTTTCTTATCCCAGCTGCTCACATGCACATTTACTCATTGGTTGGGTTTTGGTTTTTTTGTTTGTTTGTTTCTTTGTTTTTATGTTTTTTAAATCTTCTTAAGGAGGTACCGAAAAAAAAGCTGGAGAAGAAAATCCCAAACCCCGTTTGTGTAGTATCCCAGATTACTTATATCAATACCCAGACCCATTCCACTCATTGCCCAGGGAGGTACCAAGAGCTCCTAATTTCTGCTCATAATTTCTGCTCCCACTTCAGACACATCTCTCATAGCAGCAGCCAGAGCGTACCCGCACCCATCCTCTGACCAGCTTGCATTTTTTGAAGGGCAGCTGTAGGATTTGGCGGTGGATAAACCTGTTCTTGGATTTTATGTTGTAAATCTGAATTAATTTAGCTCATTTCCAGCTGTGGGTTCTCCCCAGGCAGAACTATCAAAAGAGGAAGGAGAGCTCGTTCCCGAGGCTAGACTATACACATTTAAATACTCAGAGTTTAACAGTTTAAGGATGAGGTAGAAACTCTATGCCATACCCGGTTGGGAAGATTCTAAATTTCCATTTCACAATCATCTGTGATGCAGGACTCACATTGTGCTTGGCCCTGGCATCAGAGCCAGCCAAGAGCGATGGAGAGATGTAAATGAAGATCTAGTGGGTCTTCCTGAGAGAACTTTGAACAGACATCCAGAAGATGAATGTGTTTTCTTCTAATTAGGAGCGTTCGTTATATCTCATGGAGATCTACAAAACAAGCCACATGCCAGTTATTGTTGGTACAAGCGCAACAATTCTAACTGTGGGAAAAAAATATTTCCAGGCATGTAGGACACAAAACGGCATTTTAATGACACTTTAATTAATCTCTAGGCATAGGTTAAACTGAGAATATCTAAAAAGGTGTGTATGTGTGTGTGGGGTAATAACAAAAGCTAGGACTCAAATCAAAAGGTGCTTTAGTACCTGCACAAGCTATTAAATATAATTATATTCATTTAAGCTATCCCCACGCACAAAAAATGGTAAACTGGAATGAAGGTTGCGAGCAACTCTCAGTAAACCAAGGCTTTAAAAAAAAAGTATCAAAAGAATGTTTTTGATTATCATACGCGCAAAATGTAACCCAAATACATTCAGAGTTAAGGTGAGACTTAAAAAAGAAATCCAAGGAAGCTAGGTGTGGAAAACGACGGTGGAGGCAGCTAAAGTGCTTGAACTTGGAGACAGAGCACAATAACACAAAGAAAAAGCAAGTGTGGATTTAGAAACACGTTATCCTGACACGGGACCACAGAAATGGAAACGCGTTTCTCAGATGTCTGTTGGCTGATAGGGTTTATCACAACCAGTTTGCTCACCAGACCATAGTCCTCTCTAGATGCACACCTGAGACAAATTGACCAGGGTCTCTGCAGAGATGTGTCTTTTGGTTCAAGAAGAAATTAATCTGATTTTATCTGAAATTGCCACTTCGTGCCAAATTCTTTTAAGTCCTTTGCCGAGCTCGTTTTGCATTGTAACTCACTTGTGGTTGAGAGGTGCGTCAAGCAGCCTTGGGGGGAGCCCACATACAGACATCTGCCCATGCCTTTGGCTTGGAAGGACCTTGCAGAGGGATCCAGACTTCTTCATATCTGTTATGTGAATATCTTGGCAGCTGGGACCCACTCTTGGGATAAAAACAATGTAAGCTGGTGGGCACGTTGATAAGTTCATGTAAAGGTGCCTGGAAAAGTACCTGGAGAGGTATCCAAGGATGAAGGAGGCTCAAAAGTGTGTTTTGCAAAATATGTCACTATTAAGGTCAAGATTAGCAGCTACAGTGACATCAATCTTAGCAAGGAAAAGGAAAGTACTCTTTTTTTATCATCAGGTGACTCTTCTCCACAGATACAGACCCTCTCAACTTCAGGCAGCTCTAGCACAGGTTCATCTTCTTGGTGTTGAGGGGAGCTGGGATATTGGAGGTGCCCATTTCCATCTTGGCTTTGCCCCCTATATGCTCTGTGGCCTGGCACAAATCACTTAACTGTCCTGCTTCAGTTGCACTGTTCGTAATGCCAGCGGAAAACAAATCAGTTCTTGTTCACAGAAAGTGAGTGGTGCTAGCCTGACCCCATGATTGCTCCAAGCACATCTGATGGGAACAGTCACAGCTTTCGAGTCCTTAAGCCATTAAACTAATACCCATGCTGAATGGTTATCTGGTTTTATCACCTTCTCCCAGTGCTTACTGGGGAAATCCACCCACCTGGCCCAAATGCGTGCAAGAGTAGGAATGGCACAGTGGGACACGTTGCACCGTGATGACAAGTTTTGACTAGATGTCTCAGGAGGTCCCCTTCTGTTTTAAATTCCTATAAAGTGATCAGTTTTGTTCCCAGCTGTAGAGGGTGTTGCCAGCAAGGAAGGGGCAGGTTTCTGGCTGATAAGGTCTGATTTCCAGCAGCTTCCATGCTCCTGAACACCAGAGGCATGGAGGGTGTATCTCTAGAAGATGACAACAGGCTGATGCCTCGTACAGAGGGGAAACTTGCAGTGTCAGACAAGTAAAAGTGAGGGACCCATTTCAAGCAGCAAGACACTTCTGATTGAGGTAAGGATAACTCAAAATGAAGATAAACTGCTAAATTACTAAGTCATTGCACAAAATTGGAATACCTTGAGGGAGGCAATGCCAAGAGCGTACTCAGCTCTGAAACTATTTTGCAATGTCTGCATTCAAGGCTGGATTCATACCAGAAGTCTGAGTAATAATATTTGGTAAGTGTTAACTCCATGACCAATGTGTGCAATCCAGAAGTGAGAAGAAAAACAAAGATGTGATGCAGGCTTGCAGCCGTTTAAGCATGGCTTTGGTAAACAGAGCTGGTATAATACTCACTGGAGCCTCGGGCACTAGCACAGGCTCCTCCCTCCACCCACCTGCACACTGGATGACTTGTATAAAATTTGGCCTAGTGGGAGCCCTGGCAATTAATGGTCCCCCCACATCTCCTCGCCGCCCTCTTTCCCTGACACCAAACCAGCATGTTTGGCTCTGCTTGTGAACACAACTGGGCCATTAACCAAGGCCAACTGAAAATGAGGAGTCAGGCGGGCATCTCAAGATCTGTAGCCTGTTAAAAGCCCAGGGAACATTTTCCAGCGAGCTGGCGGAGCGTAGCTTTGCCAACATGGGCACCTGGGTGTGGGAAGAACGCTGGCAGGGCGATGAACTCATTAAGGTGGAGCTCTGTCACCACCTCTTGAAGGAATCTGAGATGAGTCCATCACGCAGCTGTACCCTTGTGCAAGGGAGTGTAGGAAGGATCAGTCACTGGAGCTCTGCGCTCTCCGGCTCTACACGCCAAAGTCAACACCACCAGGAGAAACAGGAGCCCTTTCCATGTAAGCAAACTGATCTGGCTGATATCAAGTGACTCATTAACGGCTTACAAAACTTAAGTAGACCATAGTGTTGCTCTCTAGTAGTGGGAACTTCTTGGCTTGAAAGGAGGATTTGATACCTGTCAAAAGCTCACCTTGGGCCTCACCATTGTTAGCAAGAGAAGATCTGCCCATTGCACGTGCCAGAAGTTGCAAACTGTGCCTGCTTTAGCTCTGAAGAATTAAGTTTGGGTTCCAAAGACCCTGGGCACAGAGATGATCTGGATCCACGCTGGGCTAATCATAGAATCATAGAATAACCAGGCTGAAAGAGACCCACCGGATCACTGAGTCCAACCATTCCTATCAAACACTAAACCATGCCCTTCAACACCTCATCCACCTGTGCCTTAAAATAATGAACTCTAAAGCCTGAAACACAGGCAATGAGGGGTGAAGGTGGGATCCAGCTGTTCCCACATTGAAAAAAACACATCTGCTCACAACGTGTGTTTTCTCAGTTGTTTGTAGCATTTAACTCTCTGCTTGCATGAAAGAAATGAAAAGTTCCCATGATGATTAGATTCATTAAAGACAAATGAATCTCATTTTCCATATTCACAGAAGCCACTAAGAAAAACAGGTCCATGCCCTTAGTGGTACAGGAGAATCTGTGTTTGGCAAGATGTGGAAAAAGGACATAGAATGCTGGAAAGGTGACAGAGAAGGGATGAAACTTTGCCACTAGTAATATGAATCATGTAAGAACTACTTGTTTATTCTGCACTTTTTGTTACAAATGTGCCATCTCCAGTGTGCTGCTCCTAATTATATTTCTGTTGTCCACAGTTTGCTTGCTTGAAAGGTATATTTACTCTATTCAAAATAGCCAAATAGTTGTCTTAAAGACATCTGAATTGGAATCACTGTGGCCTGGGAGCTCAGGGCACAGGTCGTGTTGTCAAATCCTGCAGAGCACAGAAACATGAGATGTAGAGAATCAAATGGAGCAGGATTAGCTTCCAAGGGATTTGGTAGGTAGAAGATGTTTTCCCGACTCTAAGGGACATAAGAATGTTGCGAATTAGATTTCCAGTGGTCTGAGTAAAATGAGTAAATAGAGTCTTAATAAAGGTTAAGCAGATGCACTGTGATGGCTGCTTGAGCTAATGGCTTTGCCATATTTGCTATGAAACCTTCAGGTGAACTTAAAAAACATCCCAGACAGCACAAACGTGTGAAACTTGAATGTTAGGGTCAGTGAATCTGAAGGACATGTCTCCACTGCAAACTGTCCACCAAGCCTGAGCATCTCAAAGAGGCTCTTGCTCAACACTTCGTGTAGGTCGTTGTTGCATTGCATAGGTCATGGTTATATCTAGTGGGAGGTGTCCCAGCCTATTGCAGGGGGGCTGGAGCTAGATGATCTTTACAGTCCCTTCCAACCCAAATTACTCTATGATTCTATATTCCCTAAACTTCATGTCATGACACCTTCTTGACCTCAGCACCAAATTGCTCAACAACCTTGCTTTGGGATTTTTTTTTTTTGTCAGACCAAAGCAATCCTGAAAGAATATACATGTGGCATTTAGCCAGTGGCAGCAAGAAGAGTTGAAAAGATGTGCCTCCTCCTGAGATGTGGCACTATGAATCCAGCCTTTTAGAAAGCAGGTGGCACTAAGAGGCAATGGTTGGGCTGGGTTATTAGGTACTGAGGCCAACACCTGGATTTTGGGTTTTCTGAGCATCTGTCTTCGCAGACAGCATCGAGAGCAACAGCATCCCCTCATTCTCAGCATCTCAATACATGCCAGCACTGAGCACTAACTCAGATATTTCACAGCCCTCAAGCTCAGAGAAAGCAGAGGTTGTAAGAATTACAAGATGTTCCCGAAGTAATTTTAAGCAAGAAGCTGTTCCTCAGATAAATCCCACCAGATATCCCAGGAACTAAGGAAGAACCAATAGAAAAACAAAGTCTCAATGTGAGCCCATTCTGGGTTCCTTCCACAGAAAAGTTCAAAACCAGCAAGAAGAGGGTTGAATTTATGTTGGAAAACTTGTTGGGAAAGGGTTAACTGCCACCTCGAGTGCTGTGTGCAGTTTTGGGTGCCACAGTTTAAAAAGTGTATGAAGCTACTGGAGTGTGTCCAGAGGAGGCCATGAAGCTGGCGAAGGGTTTGGAGGGGAAGCCATATGAGAAGCAGCTAAAGTTACTTGGTGCATTCACCCTGGGGAAGAAGAAACTGAGGGGAGAGCTCATTGCATCCTACAGCTTCTTCACAAGGGGAGAAGGAGGAGCAGGTGCTGATCTCTCCTCTCTGGTGACCAATGATAAGACCCAAGGGAATGGCAGGGAGATGTGACAGGGGTGGTTTAGGTTGGATATTAGGGAAAGGTTCTTCACTCAGAGGCTGGTGGAGAACTGGAACAGGGTCCTGAGGGAAGCAGTCGTTGTGCCTAATCTGACAATATTCCAGAAGCATTTGACCAACACCCTCAGACATGTGGTGTAAATGTTGGGGTCGTCCTGTGGAGGGACAGGGGTTGGACTTGATGATCTTTGTGGGTCCCTTCCAACCCAGACATTCTAAAATCTGCATATTCAAAGGGTCTGTCTGGTTCAGGAGTGTAGTAGATGGTTTCCAGCTCCCCACCTCAATGAAAACACAAGTGCAGAGAAAGGTTCAGTTGAGGAGCAAGTTCAAGAACAGACCTGGCTCTAGGGGAGCTCCTAATAGTTCTGCAATTTTATCCACCCCACGTGAAGGGTACGATTCTAGTTATTTAACCCGTGGGAAGGTCTGGGCTGTCTTTGCAAGTTTCACATCAGACTAGGTCCAAGGCTGAAGCAGAGCTGCCAGAGCAAGAAACATTATCCTCCTCTTGTGAGTGGAAACTGGGACGTGTGCCGATCCTCTACCCGAACGCAGCAGCAAAGCCACGACAGAGCTGAGAACTGTGTCCGACTTTCCCCATAATAAGACAATATTTCTCCCTTTGAATAGGTGCAACAGCTACCACGTGTGCAACAAAACCTACGAGTAGATGAATGCCCTAAGCATGACAATTCTTACAGCAGTTATTGGAAAAGTGCTGTAAATGACATCTCAATGAAAAAGAAACAACCGTACACTATTTCCTGCCCCTATTTCTGAATGTGCTTCTGTATAAGGAAAACACGTGTTTTTTAAAAAAATTGGATGCCAAATATAAGAAATCCACAATAAATAGTGCCCGGTCTAGGGCTGATCCAGGAGGGATCAGTTTGAAGGAAGAAGACTGAAGGTCTCCTGCACGCAGCTAAGCAACAGCAGCGCCGGAGGCCCTGGGTGACACCAAGGTAGTGAGATGGTGACATGCCGTCACACTCATCGTTAGTCCCACAGTAAGGAAACGACAGGTGCAGTAAATTGTCAGAACCATGCTGGCTTAGGGAGGAATTGACAGGCAAGGCTTTCTTATTGATAAATCAAACTCCTTCTCGTGACAGGTGATTAAACCTAGATCTTTGAAAATGTGTTTAAGTCTCTTTCTCCCTCATCCCTTCATTTGGGCAATAAAATAATCTAATTATTTTCTGCTTGGTTTTATAAATCTGTTTCAATGTCCTTATGGGAATGCTCACATTGAGAACACAACGAGTGGCTGTGTATTCATTAGAACCGCCTTTCTCCTTGTGGTTTAAAAAATAAGCTGAAGACCTTCCATGTATCCTGGTTGTATTTGATATTCTGCTTTTTGAACAGCTTTCTTAGTCATAGCTCGAGGCAGGAAAATTCCACCAGATCTCAACTATCAGCGCTTGCTCATTGCCACCACTTTGATAGCAGGTCTCCATCTGTGTGAGGCACCCAACAGCAGCTGAGATCCTGTGGTTTTGGCACTGGCCATCAGAAACCTGAGTTAACAGTTAGGGTCTCTGGAGCAGACAAGAACTGGAAGGAAAATTACGTGGGAGACTTCCAGGGGAGAGTGGGTGAGGAGGGCAGAGTGGTTCTGTAGCCCCCAGTTCTCCTCCTCTCACTCTGTGGAGATCATCACGGGGTTTAAAGTCCCGCTACAAAAAGTCACTCCACAAGCATGAAGAGCTACATCTTAGAACCAAAGAATCATGGAGTGGATTGGGTTGGAAGGGGACTTTAAAGGTCATCTGGATCCTGCAATGAGCATCTTCAATGAGATCAAGTTGCTCAGAGCCCCATCCAAACTGACCTTGAATGTTTCCAGGGCTGGGGCATCTTCCACCTCCCTGGGCAACCTGTGCCAGCGCTTCACCATCCTCATTGTGAAAAATGTCTTCCTTTTGTCCAGTGTAAATCTGCTCTCTTTTAGTTTTAAACTATTACCCCTTGTCTTATGGCTACAAGCTCTATTAAAAAGTCCGTCCCCTCTTCACCTGGCATAAACCTTAAAGATGCTGAAACAGCATCTTCAAGGGAGAAATCACACTGGGATCAGCTACCATTGCTCATGTTGAAAGGCTTCTGCTCACATCACCCAGGTACGAGCTGTTTGCTGGCCGTAAATCTCCCGTTACAGCCTCCTCTGCTGTACAGCGCACATGGATTAATACCAGCTTTCTACTTTTTAGGTTACAGCTGATCCAAGAGTCCCCAGAAGAAAGGGAGAGTTTCCTAAGTACATGACTGACAAGACTGCGAAGAGGGAGTTTATTCAGAGCATTATCTAATTCATTCACTGGCAAAGGAAACTCATCTACTTTGGAGACTTAAAACTTCTAAAGAAAACTGCTATGATCTAAAGAGATTGGCCATAAAACTATTTGTATTGAAAACTTAGCCAGCGTGCCTTTAGTGAACTTCATTCATTAACATTCTTCCTGGCAAGGTTTCCATATCTCAGCGTTCATTTTATACTTTAATTTGGTTAGTAGGTCTTTGTTTAATCGTCCTAT
The DNA here is from genome assembly GCA_013389865.1 of Piaya cayana. Lineage (NCBI taxonomy): Eukaryota > Metazoa > Chordata > Aves > Cuculiformes > Coccyzidae > Piaya > Piaya cayana. Next base: position 16,262 of record WAAB01024009.1, on the reverse strand, counting down.
TGAAAGGAGAACAAAGAAGGTTTAGGTGATACAGTGAAGTAATACACTATATTTTATCTCTGGAAAGCCCAGACAAAGTCAGCAAGCTCTGATACCCTCTGATTCGTGGGTTTTTTTTTTTTTATTCCCTTTCTCTTCCAGGACATTTGGAATCACAAATCAGTTTCAGAGCATAAAGATCCTCACTGTGCTTAGCTGCGGACACCTTCAGAAGAGAAACACCTTGTCAAGCAGAGAAATGATGCTTTGAGCATGACATACAGCCCCGAAGGAAGATTATCTCAGGAAAAGTGCATCCCTATTACTCCAAGGATGGATGCTGTGCATTTATATCTCTGCCCTCTAATAAAAATCAGTAGTCAAGATAATTTTTTCTATTTCTGAGCTTTGTGCTTACCATTTCGATATTAAAGTCCTGGAATTTTGTGGGTGCAAAACTCATTAATAAGTCACAATTATGCCTAATAACTAAAATGCTTTGCAGTGAGCACCCAGCGCTGCCCTTTTCCCCAGCGACCTGCAGGCAGTGGCTACCCTGAAGGATTTACAGAATAAAAAGGATAAAACCCCCGTCTCATTTCACAATCAACGGAGCTGCTCCCCAGCCCCACAGTCGTCTGCACGAGCAGGCAGCTCCTGGGCTGGTGTAAACTGACACAGCTTCAACTGACTCCCAACTGACTCCAGATAATCATCTGGCCCCAAAGTAAAGGCAGGATTCAACAAGCTTTTCTCACGGAATAGCTTTTATGCTCCTTTTCTTGAATATTTGCTACCAAGACTCACTGTAATGCTTAAATTCACTATGTATGGTGCACCAATAAAGGGGGGGAACTGTATTTGTCTTTATACCATGGGCAGATGAGGAGTTGTCTTCTCCTCAATACAAATTCTTCAGTTCTTCATTTTCCAAGCTTTTAACCAGTTATGCTTCAGCTAGCCATGGGAACAGATGTTTTCCAGAGACAGTGCTCACAACTGACTTTCCTCTTGGATGAAGATGCTCTCCAAAGCAGGAAATCAATTCAGAGACAGTGACGGGAGTGCCATGACATTCAACCAGCAAACCAACCTGCAACCCACTTGCTGCGCCCTCTTCCCATGGACAATGGTGTCCAGCCCTCCAATCATAAAAGGATTCAGAACGCAAATGCCCAACCACAAAATCAAGCAGATCAAGGGAGCAGCCCTAATTCTGGTAGTTTATGGAGAAGAAACACGACCTGTGAAGTGGCCTTCCAGTACCTGAAGGGAGGCCTAAAAGAAAGCCGTGGAGGTACTTTTCACAAAGACTTGGAGTGATAGGGCGAGGGGTAATGGGTTTAAATTGGAAGAAGAAAGACTTAGATTAGACATAAGGAAGAAAATATTCATGATGGGGGTGGTGAGGCCCTGGCACAAGTTGCCCAGGGAAGTTGTGGATGCCCCCTCTATGCAAGTGTTCAAGGCAGCCTGGTCTAGTGGGAGGTGTCCCTGCCCATGGCAGGGGTGCTGGAACTGGACGATCTTTAAGGCCCCTTCCAACTCAAACCATCTGACGATTCCATGAAGTTATAGCAGAAAATACAACCATCTGGGGAAGCAGCTGGGTTTGCTCATTGTTGGTTTGTACGAGGGGTTTTAAGGAAGGCCCAAGCCACATGGCTACTCTGGGGGTAACTCCGTGGGTAACTGTTTTTGGAAGCTGGTTATTCTTCTGTACCACCGATTCCTGACACACACCAGCGTAAGTGAAAGGGAAGGCAGCTCTGTACAGCTACGGCCCAAGGCTGGCTTCAAACCGATGACCCGGAGGTGAAGGGCCCCTTCTCCCGTTACTAATCCCGTCAGCCACACAAGGCTCCTGAAAATGATGCTTTGGTTTTATTGCCACAGGGGTCATTTATAAAATCATAAAACCCAGGGCAGGAAACCAACCCGGCAGCAGCAATGCACAAGCATGCATAGAAATAGATGAACAGCCGTCGAAACGGCAAAGTTCAGCCCTCCCAGGGCACCTTGAATAATTTACTTGATTAAATGTGAGAAGTTCTGATTAACGGAGTGGAGGAGGAAATGGAAAAACGACTTACCAAAAGCTAGTTCTTTATTATTGCAACCAGAAATGACCAAAGACTGCATTTTGTATGTCCGCACATTACACATGGAAAAAAAAAACAAACCCCAAATCAGGTTTGCAACATCCAACAATTCCAAATAAAATTAAAACAAATAAAACCCAAGAACTTTCTTGGCTGGTAATTAGCAGGGACGGAATATAAATGACGTGATATGAAACAAAGAAGGTAACAGTGCACTTTCAATAAACTAATTTCATCCATATCTCCACTGATTTGCAATTTAACAGTTCTATCAGCAAAGCCTCATTTCCTTAACTAGACCGGTACTTTTAAAAACATGACTAATTCATGCTCATTAATATCAATTTGGATGCATTTAAAATATAGCTCTTAATATCTGTGCAACAGGTTAACAGGCCGTATACTCAAACATCAGATGTTTCTCACTGTACGGTTTAAAGCAGAAATATCCTCAAATTAACCAACAAGATCTAAAACCACTTTGGAAATGAAGGGGATGTTTGCTTTTTTTCCAGATTTATTCTTATATTTTATTTAGCTCTGAGACCTATTGCATTATAATGTCTAATACTGTCTTGACTTTATTTTTAATGTGCAATTTCCTCCCTCATTTTCAATTTTCAGTTCACCTTGTACTGACTTTATTAGTCTTTCCAAGGAGAATACACAAAGCAGAGTAATGCATCTTCTGCATGATGCCATTCTGTACCTCCTCCATCTAAACGTGAACCTGATTGTTTGGGGAAATTTGCTGGCACTTGTCAAACAAAAAGGAAAGAGGAAAAAAGTTCAGCTACAGATGAACATACTGTAGCGACCACTAAAAGTGCAGAGCCTCCTCGCCCGAGCTCCCAATTCAAAAGGCATTTAAGCACATGTGTGGGAACAGGCTCCTTGAAGGCAATAGGATTACTCACTTCTTAAGAAGTTACCACATGTTTAAGTATTTGAATCGAGGCCTAATTATGGTGCTGGCCGACTCCTCGTGCACGCACCACTGGGGCAGATCTTGCCAAGCCCTTAAAGCCATAAGGACAGGCGTGTGTCGCACGGGCTTTTAATAGCTGGTAGGTTTGTATTCTCAGGCAAATGAAAACAAAAATCCTCAAGCCCTAAAGGCAAAAGAAAAAAACAATCCTCAAGCCATAAAAAATAATTAAAAAAAAAAAAGTACTTTATAAATATCAGGTATTTACACGTGTGAAAATCTTTTAATGGGAAGTGTTTTTACACACCAATGAAATGTACAAGCAATGGAAAGGTATGTTGACTAAGACAAAAAAAAAACCAACAAACCCAAAGAAAAAAAAATATTACAGGCNTGCATCTTCTGCATGATGCCATTCTGTACCTCCTCCATCTAAACGTGAACCTGATTGTTTGGGGAAATTTGCTGGCACTTGTCAAACAAAAAGGAAAGAGGAAAAAAGTTCAGCTACAGATGAACATACTGTAGCGACCACTAAAAGTGCAGAGCCTCCTCGCCCGAGCTCCCAATTCAAAAGGCATTTAAGCACATGTGTGGGAACAGGCTCCTTGAAGGCAATAGGATTACTCACTTCTTAAGAAGTTACCACATGTTTAAGTATTTGAATCGAGGCCTAATTATGGTGCTGGCCGACTCCTCGTGCACGCACCACTGGGGCAGATCTTGCCAAGCCCTTAAAGCCATAAGGACAGGCGTGTGTCGCACGGGCTTTTAATAGCTGGTAGGTTTGTATTCTCAGGCAAATGAAAACAAAAATCCTCAAGCTATAAAATATATTACAGGTCCACCAAAATAAATTCACACGGAAGAAAAAATTGACACAATAGAAACTTCTTTTTTAAAAAATAGAAGATATATCACAAAAGCTCGAATGTGTTTATTTTATGTTAGTACTAAAAATCAAGGAAAAAAGCTTCATATAATTTTTTCACAAAAATATTTACCAGCCACTTTTTTATTTCCACATTATGATTATCTGGCTCAGCAGAAGTAGAGGCTGAACTGTATCCAGACTACAGAAAACATTCCAGAACGTCTCCTCAGTTTACAACTTACTGCAATTTACATTTTCTCCTCCTCTCGGCACCTTACTGCAAAGGTTCAAGGGGGATTAATAACAAATTGAGAAAGAAGAGGACAGGTATCTGTATTTACAACATTCATCTTTGTGGCTGCCGAGCCACCGGAGCGGGAGCGGTACCATGAACTACCGAAATCTTCATATCGCTCTGTGCAAATTTCCCTCAGGAGGTGAAAGACAGCATCAGAATGCACCCAACTCCAGCCCCCTGGGCTCGGACAGTCTGTGAAACGCAACAGCCCCCGACGGAGAGCATCTCCTCGCCACTGATTCACTCCAGAGTCATCACCCAAACAGCTGGTGATGGACGGTGAGACGTGAGCAGGCTGGATCCCCCCCTGCAACCGAGTCAGGGCAGGAGGCGCAGCGGCAACTGCACAACTTCGATCCTCTGTGAAGTCTTCAGTGTGCCCTGTGCTTCCTCTTCTTGTGTTTTTTGTCTTTCTTTTTGTTGGCACACTTGGAGCAGAACCACTGCATCTCTTCTGGGGGGGCAGTTGTGATCCCAACGCAAGGCCTGTGAAGGACAGGAAAATATCGTATCGTCTCAATGGAATAACAGCACTTTAGTTTCTCAGCCAAAGAAATAAAACTTCTCAGCGGGAGACAGGATCTGGCCTTCAAATTAATATAGCAATTATATTATCATTATCTTAATGAATATAATGATTGAACGGAAACCTAAAAAATGCTTGCTTTGAAACAAAAAAAACCATATCGAAAGGACACTCAGATAAGAAATCTTATTTTAATACAAAATATGAGTGCAATTCCAGGTATAATAGGCTAGATTTAAAATAATTTCAAATGCTTCCTTAACATGTCTGCAAAAAACCTTATGATTTTATGTAGCTGTTTAAGAAAACGCCTAAAAAGTGATTAATTCCCTCTAACTCTATTGTAAGAGCTGACATTTATATTACTGTTCACACAATGCTTCATAATTTGAAATGTCCCTCTGTATACACTAGGCTCATAATCCTGTAGTTCTCACAAAATTACCGGAATCAGCAATATTTGCCAGCAGTTTCCAAAACAACTGTTATCACCAACGCTCATTAATTAAAAAGTAACTCCCCTTCACCGCTTAAAATCTGCTTTTTTTCAAATTCCACAGAAACAGAGATAAAAATATCTTCCAGATTATTAAATTGGACACAGCAAAGCCATTCAAATATTCCCAGCGTCACGAACCATAAAAAACGAAGAGGTTTTAATAACATCACCCTGATCCGCCAGGGAACGACAGAACAGGATGGATGGGAGCAACTTACCAGTGATACCAATCATCGCAGTCATCACAACCTATCATTGGACTGCCATCATCTGGCTTGTTACAGCCAGGACAGATCCAGATCTGGTTACCCCACTCGTCTCGGATCTGGTGCAACGAAAAGGAAAGTTAAGATGGTTTTTCAGGGCTGAGCAGGCAGCAAAATTGACACTATTTTAAAAAAATACAAGTTTTTTGCTTACCCGACAAAGCTATTCAGCTGTCAGCTACGAATTCTCTGATCATAACTACTCAGCGTTACGTTTTAATTTATTTTCCTAAACTGTACATGATGACAAAAGCTTGTGTTTTTCTGTATCGTCCTGAAAACCAGTAAAGCCAGTTACACCACTGACCCCAGTACAGTCATTCCCATATAGCAGCTAGGGCTTAAGGACACAATTCCTTCTCTGTCTCTACTATGGTGGCTTTTTAAATTCTACCCTGTTAACAGCAAGAACGAGCCACGGCACCCTCTGCGTAAGATAACAGGCTCATATGCATGTAAAATATACAGTGCCGTGTGTCTATATTGCCGTATTACTTATTAGCCAAAGTCTTCAACTTCAACTAGCTGATAAGATCAGGATATAAAAAAAGTTGTTACTGAGTAACTTTCCATTCCCCTTATGACATTTATGTCGCAGTACAATTTACTAAAGGGTAAATGAAACAGGAGAGGCAGATCATTTACAGTACTAGGCAGCTGCCTACTGGATTTACCATATTCAGAGCAGTATGATTTTTTTTTTTTAATGTTGATATCTTGCTAAGGCCGTTATTTGTATTTTTAAATTTCAACCGGTTTCTTTAACAATTTTTTGGTAAAAACACACATGCAAAATGTCATGAAATCCACGCCAAGAAGCACAATTAACAGTACGAAGTACAAAATCTCTAGGGTATTACATTGATTTTGTCATTCCTTTATGAAGATTTGCACATTATCACCAAATCTCAAAACCGTAAACTGGTTTGTTCTCAGCTTTTGTGCATTAGTGCATTTACACGTATCTAAAGTAATAACTTTTTGCTATCTGTACAGCTCACAGAAAAGATATTAAGAAGTAGTATAAGAAAAACCCCAAATGCTCTCAATGCACTCCCCTCCTGCAAAAAAAAAGCTACTCCATGGTGGTCTGTACATCTTGCACCATTCCCAAAAAATCAATAGGAATGTACCAGAGCTGCAACCAACACATCCCTCTCGACTGACTCCTCTTAAAGCCCTCGTTTTTTTAATGGTAATTTTAAACTAGAAAATACAAAGCCCAGGAATATAAAGCATGGAACAGTGACACGGAGTAGGCAACATCATAAACTGAACTCGGTTTTAAAGCCGATTGATTGCAATAATCATTCCTATCTATGCATCTGATATCACATCTTAAAGTCATTTAAAGTTGGTAGAGAAGCATCTGCTCCACAGGTAAATCGCCTGTGCCTGGTGTGAGGAGGTCTGCAGCCCTTTCTGTGGGGTAATCCTGCTGGGGAAGGAGGAGACGCTGCACCACGCTGCTGCAGAGAAGCAACGCTGCGGGTTGTTGGGCTGACAGCTACAGCCCTGTACAATCTGCTCGAGCAGCCTGGCTGCACCTGCACCATCCTCCGGCACGGGCACTGGTGTTCGGCACACACCCCATCCGTGCTGCTGCCTAGTTTAGGCACCGGCATTGCCAGGGGTAGGCAGCACTGCCTGATGTTGTCCCAGCAGCAGACAGACATCCTAAATTTTCCAAACGTGGGTTTTCAAGGGGGATGTCTGTCTGCAGAACACCTGCTTCAGGCTTTCAGGGGCTGGAGAGGGACAGGGTGGTCTATAATCACTGGAACTTCTGCCTGTTGGTTAAACAAGAAATTGGTCTGCGGGGTGAGGATGTTAAAAATATTGCATAATTTCTCATTCCTTAATGAGCCAAGGGTCATGGAAGTAGGGAATGCTGGATGCTATTTTAGTACAAACTGCTGAGTTAATGATCGCAGCACTCTTAGTGAGATGCTATCCTACTGGGAGATCCCACATCATATCTTTTGTTTTAAACTGCAAGATCATCCTCCTGTCCTCCCCTGAAGAAAGGAGTTCCACACCTCTTGTCACACTGGCTCCAATCTTATCTCTAGATGAGCTTTCCTGTGCCACCTGGGGAAAGCCATTTCATCATTCTGTGTCCTGGATTCCCTTTGTACAAGTGACTAATAGTTATTAATTATTCCCTTCTTCCTCAACCTCACTCTCAGCTTTTTGACTTAAAATGTCTCACACTAGGACTCTCTCTGCCTGTGCACACAGTTGGTCCCTAATGCAGGAAAGCCTTGGTTTCAACTACAGTGTTGAAGAAAGAAAGAAAGAATCTGGGGCCTGCATGTCCTGTAAATTCTCCATCAAATGCTAAGAGTGTTATCACTAGGAGCACCTAGGAAGAGCGTTAGGTTTTTCTTCATTAAACTAAAATAATCTCTAAGTTATTTGCTTTTAATGCTTCCTGAGCCAAACGGGATGTCATACAGTATTTTGGAAATGTTTCTCTCTTGGGGGTGAATTTCCAGGCCTCTGGGAACTATTGCAGTACCCAAGAATGACAATTCCTTTACACCTGTGATACAGAAAGTGAGGATGTGCATTCCGTGTCCTGAAGATACACACAGTCTATATGCAGTCATCTAGTCTTTAACCAACTAGGGAGTGAAATGTAGCAGCTGTTTAAATAGAGACCAGTAACATGATACAACAGTTTGAGTCTAGCAGTGAAGAGCACCTTTTTCATTAGAAACGGCAGGGTAGATTTACACTAGGAATCGTTATAAAAAGAATTAAAAGAAAGAGGGAAAAAATATGCACAGGTTGCAATTAAAGCATAGGAAAGTCTGCAATAGAAGCAAGTTTCAGGTGTTTTAAATGGTGAGACTTTCAAACTGCCAGCCACTACAGATAAGCAAGGTGTCACCAACCAAGCTGGAACTCAGCCAGGACAGGGAGGATAACGACACTGCTACCGCTGTTAATGGTATCTGCTGCTTTTCAATGACCAGAAACAGTTGGGACTTCCATTTTACACTAAGGCAGGAATTTTCTGTAACACAGCAATCCTACTGCTGCCCAGAGGTATATCACAGAATCACAGAATGCTTTGGGTTGGAAGGAACCTTTACAGGCCATCTAGTCTAACCCCCCCAGTAGAAGTAGGGACACCTCTAACTCAGTCACATTGTTCAGAGCCCCATCCAACCTGACCCTGAACATTTCAGGGATAGGGTCTCCATTACCTCCCTGGGCAATTTCTGTTTCACCACTCTCATCGTAAAGAAATATCTTCCTTATTTCCAGTCTAAATCTACCCTCCCTTAGTTTAAAACCATTACTCCTTGTCCTGTCACAACAGGCCTTGCTGAAAGGTCTGTCCCCAGCTTCCCTGTAGGCTCCCTTTAAGCACTGGAAGGCTGCTATAAGGTCTCCCTGAAGCCTTCTTTTCTGCAGGCTGAACAATCCCAAGTCTCTCAGCTTGTCCTCGTATAGGAGGTGCTCAAGCCCTCAGATCATTTTCATGGCCCTCCTCTGAATCCCCTCCAACAGCTCCATGTCCTTCTTGTGCTGAAGGCTCCACAGCTGTCCAAACTCCTCTAAAGAATGCAGTTCCTGCATCACGTAGGGTGGGACACTTCCAAAGGAATGAAGAACTCTTAATGGTACCAAGAGAGAGGCCAAATTCAGAGGATATGTCAAAGAAACTAATGAGCTACCTACAGAATTTCTGAGATGCACAAACATTTGCAATTTCTGTACGCTGAGGAAACCAGGAAAGAGATTAGTGGACTCTACACATTTCAAATGAGGGCTAAGTCAAATTCTTGATGTTGTATGAGGGTTTTGTACATTACCTGACTGACAGCAAAATCCATGGCGAGTTTGACATTTGAGGTTTCAATTCAGCACTTACGAAAGCATTTATAAAAAACATCTTTACCTCCAAAAATAAATGGTCTATCTCAGTAAGCAGAAAATACCAAGTGAGATATAATTGGGCTTGTCAGAATAAACTTGAACATTGAACTGAGAATCCAGAAAGAAATCAGTCTAAGCACTAGTGTTTTAATTATTACCTCTCAAAGCAACTGCATGGAAGCAAGGGCCAGATAAAGAATAGCTTAATAGAGAGCAACATCACAAGTCCAGGTACCATCAGTTTGAGATGATGAGTCACCCAGGAGCTCAACAATTCAAGAGATGAATGTCACTGGGACAAAACATGGCAGCATGTGTTACCTACCACGTATGTACTGACAGTCTCGGTCACCACACTCCGAACTGGAGCTTTGGAACCTCCTGCTGCCGAGATAGCTGGAGAGGGTGGTGGGATTAGGACAGGCGAGACAGTAGTTTGTGGAGGAGCAGGAGCTGGGACTGGAGGAGGGGTGACATGAACAGGAGCAGGTACTGGGGATGGCACAGGTGGAGGTGTTTTGGGCCGGTTCACGGGAGTAGCAGGTTTCGCCTCTGGAGCTGGCACCACTTTGCTGATGACTCTGTAGGACCAAAAATGAGAATCGTTAGAGCTGATGGGCAAGAAAGCAACAATTGATCACTGACCATATATAAAGAAAATACAGGGCAGTTAATACACATCAACTTTGAGTAATCAAAGAGGCTGTTTCAACCCAACACAAGGGCTGTTGTCTTAGCCACTCCCATCCACTGGACAGGATAAAGCACAGAGCCATTACATGATTGCCAGGACTGCTCGAACCACTCTGTAGCTCACTGTCATATAAATATTCTCTGTGGCTTTATTAAACCTTGTTTCGTTAAGTTTTATTACATTAGCTCAATTTGTGGGAAATACTAGAAAGGCAAGTTAATCAGCTGTGAACAGCACTGATTTTAATCTTCAAACTGAGAGACGATACCATCCTATTAGGATCCTACATTAGGAGGTTCTCCAAATATTTGCTAGTTTGGTATTTCTTTCCCCAAATGTTTATGGAATCAGCAGTGGATCTAGTCAGGACAAATAAATGACGCACACTATATACTCAGCAGTTAAAATATTGCTACTTACTCAAGTAGCTGAAGTAGACAGGATGTAGCTCTAGTAAATACACAGTATAGAAAAACCTTGCCCAGGAAGGTGGACACATAGAGGACTCAACATTTATTAATGAATGTTGATACACAGAGTTATTGACGTGCATGCAATTTAACGGACAAGACTGAAAAATCCTTCAGTATAAGGCTCTAGATGAGAAATGTAAGGAGAAGGAAAAGCACAGCTTAGAAAACAAAACAAAACCTCAAACAAAACACAGGATAGATCTATTTGTTTTACCACGTTTTGATAAATCATTTAACTGACTTATTTATATTTGAATGGTAACTGTGGGAGTGCAATTGATTTGTGATGGAATTGCAGGAAGAAGGTGATTTAAAGAAAGGTTAGACATTCCAGAGAGGAGGAGACCTTAAGAAAACAAACAAAGGAGTCATCAGTAGGAAAACCACGATGAAAATGAAATTCTAACAACTCCCAGAACGAGGTAAGTCCAGCTCCACTCTCAGCGGGAATTTTACATTCAACTTTAGAGTTTACTGCAACTCTCTTACGATATTCAAAAGGCAGTATCACTATGACCAGAGACACTGTCTGCATTTCAAGTCAATAATTCAAGCCACCATTTGAGAAAGGCTTGGAATTAGACAGTGTTTAATGCTTGGCTGAGATAGTTGTGTTCTTCTCTCAAGACATGCCACTGGCACTACTAAATCAGAACTACAGAAAGTTATATCAAAAATAGACTTAGTAAAAGGAAACAGAGCAATGGGTTTGGTATTCCTGCCTAACTTGCCAACTGTAGCATCACATCTACTTTCTGAGACCTACTATGAGTGACCAGGGGAAGAAAACCAAACCCAAAGAAGTTCAGAAACTTAGAGCAGAGTAGAATCTAAAAGGCATGGGGGGAGACCTCATTGCTCTCTATAACTACCTGAAAGGAGGTTGTAGATAGGAGGCAGCTGGCCTCTTCTCCCAAGTGACAGGACAGGACAAGTGGAAATGGCCTCAAGCTCCACCAGGGGAGATTTAGGCTGGACATTAGGAAAAAAAAATCACAGAAAGGGTCACTGGGCACTGGAACAGGCTGCCCAGAGAGGTGGTTGATTCACCTTCCCTGGAGGTATTTAAGGCATGGGTGGACGAGACGCTAAGGGGCATGGTTTAGTGTTTGATAGGAATGGCTGGACTCGATGATCCGCTGGGTCTTTTCCAACCTGATTATTCTATGATTCTATGACTTTTTCCATTAGCAACACGGAGGGCAGTCACACCTCTTGATGTCTAGTGACTGTTTCAGGTACCTAATCTGGAAACTCAGGCTCTTTATTTGTGTCAGCAACGTGCTAGACTGTGCAGAACTCAGAGTACGGATGACTTGCAGAAAGAATTAAGTCCTATTATCATGCCATCCTGGAAGCAATCTATGCATCAAATCCAGCCTCTTTCTTCTATTAATGGGTTACATCTGAGAACCCACTGTTCTCTCCCTTCAAGCAAGTTTTCTCTTTGGTGCTTGTATATCTTTGATGTGTTACAGGTTCAACAAAAGTCTTAGTGCAGGGCTTCTTTGGGCTCCTGATAGACTGGCCACCCTGATTCAGATGCCCATTCTGTGCCTTCCTCCTTCTGCTGCTCCCACAGAGAGCCCTGGCTCCCAACCCTGAACAACCAAGACCTCGGTTGGTGGCAACACTCCCATGGTTTCCAAAGTTACCCTTATGACTTGAGAGTCATCTCTCAATAAAAATATCTCAGCAGTAATAAAAGCAAGGAAAGGGACAGGCAGCAAAATATTTGGCACAGCAGAAGTAATTTGGACAGTTTAAAACATTATTACCCCTTCATCCCTGCCACTCTCTTCTACCCTCTCCAAGTAAACAAAGTCCTGCTACAAGGCTCCCCTTCAGGGAGCCAGTTCTCCCTGAGTCTAGACTAGCTAATAGGATTTTAAACACAACTTTACACACAGTGTAAACAGTCTTAAAGAAATATTAGCTAATATAATTTGAACAAGAGTGACCATGCCCAGCTAACACATGAAATTAAATCACATAGTTTCTTGGTCTAGATAAAGCCAGGGTCTTCGAAGCCAGTGTGCTAATAACTTCAGAAGCTGCAAGGAACATCAAATATGAAACCTTCTAAAACTACAAATATTCATTAGCGGGCGACACACATTTGCTGACTGGCTGGTTTGCTTGAAGTCTGCAATTAGGACATGTTCAGTATATAGGGCATCTTGTTTATCTTGATTTTATAACTCAGTTATCAAAACAGGAGATCGGCATTTTGGAGTACGCTTGTTCCTACCACTCCCTTGGGCTAATGAAGTTCAGAGACTTTAGACTCCAGAGTGGAGCAATGAATGGCTTTGCACTACACCATTAGAAGTGATGGAGTAATCTCAGTGATGGTGGTTTAGCCTGTCCTCAGTCCTGAAGAAGGGGCTGCACACATGGCAATATGGAGGTGGGAAGAAATCAAAGGGAAATAGCAGTCCCATGACCAGTAATTAATGTTACTTCAGACTTGGGGAGAAAGATGATACCAAAACAATATGTAAATGATGGTAAGATGTATGAGCTCTATTCCACAGACAGGGCACAGAGGACACCGCGAGTAGGCAGGACTAACTGAAGCAAAGCTTTGATACTCCTGGTACCTTTGTCCTTGCTAGGATTTAGACTCTATTTGAACATCACCATGTACGCATCATTACCTTCTTTCCCAAATGTGTTTTTCATGCGCTTCCAAAATTAGCACTTTTAAATTAACAGTCTGGAAGTACAACACTAAATAAGACAAAATTTCACCTACTTCCCCATTCCAGTTCAAAAACTCTAAAACCAAGTCTGGATTCATATTTTTTGACGTAATCAAATACAAATGAGCATCAACCACTATCGAGACACTCAGAGGCTCATGACAAGAACTACACTTCTCTGCAGGCTGCTTGTCTGAGAATACATCACAACACAAAGATAAAAAGTCAATTAAAGTTGATTTTGAATTAAAGTAGTTTCTCCTGAATCAAGGGGTGTGAGAAAACCCTTGGAATAGATGTGGTAATAACAGCCTTCATAAATCGTGAGTAAAGCTCACCACTCCCTTTGAAAAAACCCAGAATTAACGTAAACATTGTGCATGTGGTTGTGTCCAACCTAAATTCACTCTGAATTTCTTTCAAAATGCTAGCAGGAACTGTGTTTCTTACAGAACCTTAGCACATTTATAATTGAACACATGTATCAATACACCTCTTCATAGTGCTAGAGTGAATAAAACCCCATCTTCATCATTACTGTGGGCAATCACCCCATTCACAGGTACAGATCCAAAGCCAACCAGGATGCAAATGAAGTTTTGGCTTGCAGGCAAAGTGCAAATTCTACCAAGATAAATTTTAAGTGTCTCGACAGCTGGTTTATAATCAGCTCTAACTGGCATGAGCTGTAGCACGCTACATCTGGAGCAAAATGAGGTTCTGAGGTGTGAAATGGTTTCCTATCTTTGATAGCAATTTATTTGATTTCATTCTGATCCTTACGGCTGAAAGTCCCATTTACTTCCTTGCATAAACACAGGGAAAAGATGTGCAATGAAAGGAAATGGCTTTTCAAAAATAGGATATGAGCCACAGGGCTGAGTGATTGCTATGGGTGATGAGCTCCAAAAAAATGCTGTATCAGTGCTTCAAAAGGTCTAGTAAAAAAATCACAGCGATCTTTGTTTCTCAGAGGCACAGTTCCAAAGAAGATACTTTTCTGCCCATAGGAAAAATAACATTTGGAAAGTCTTAATTATTTTCTGAATCCCTGACCCATTTTTAAACAGGGAGCAAGAGCTAAAGGGGACTTTGTACCTAGGAAAACATACCATCAACTGCATTGACATAATTAAAACTAGTACAACTCACTTGGATTATTACAAGTGATAGTCCCTTACTAATATAAGTTCCTTGACATTAGAAAATTAACTGGTGTAACTATTTTATTACTGAAAAATCTCACACTTGGAACTGAGATTGTTGCACCAAAAACCAGAGAGACCTATAGGTAAGAGTGTCAAAACCACCTAGGGGAATTAGGAAGATATCCATAAGGTTTAGATTCTTCACAGATTAGAGGTGATTTTGAGAAGTTTATTCCAACCCTAGGGGAGAATCAGTGTAATTTAATGTCTGTAATGCAAAATAATTCCTATATTACTTTTAGAAAGGGAAACATATATTTTTTTATCTCTTATGCCCTGCTGGATATTTTATTCTGTGCAAACAAGTCACATTAGCAAATACAAGTTCCACAAATACCTGCTATGACCAACTCGTGCATTTGCAGAGTGCCTAAGTGTATCAAACCTCTGGTGCAGCCCCTAGCACTTTCTTAAGACTTCAGTACTTAAACTTGAAATAAAAAAATAGATTTTTATGTTATAAATTGCCTGCAATGTTACGTTCTTCTCTCTCAAGGAAAATGAACTTACTCCAAGATGTCCATTTTTTGTGGAAGCTGCCTGGTCTCATATGAACAGCACAATTTCCACGTAAGTGCTGACCTTCAATGGTGCACACAGAGCTCAACAGCCCACTTTCCATTTAATCACTATGGCAAAACCCTGCAAACAATCCCTCATGGGCAAATAAGTTTTGTAAGTCTACAGGCATTCAGTCATTTATTCTCATTCACAAGTTTCTTGCCTCACCTTAAAATGGTTTTAGGCTGAAAGATGGGAGATTTAGGTTAGATATTAGGGACAATTTTTTTTTCACTGTGAGGGTGGCGAGGAACTGGCACAGGTTGCACACAGAAGTTGTGGATGCCCCATCCCTGGAGGTGTTCAAGGACAAGTTAGATGAGGCTTTGAGCAGCCTGGTATAGTGGGACATATCCCCACTCATGGTAGGTGGGGGTTGGAAACGAATGGTCCTTAAAGTCCCTTCCAACCCAGTCCATTCTATGATTCTATGTTTCTATGATTCTATGGTTCTACGATTATGTTGTCCCAGGATCTCACAGCTCTGGTGGCACAGCAACTTCTCCTAATTTCCAGCCTACATTCATAGCAGATTAATTCCTATTTGGTTTTGTGCCAATATTGTTCTTTAGCTTAAATATCTTTCTCCTTCAAAACTGTTTGCTTGCCTGCTGTATTTGTAGCCAGCAATCGCACCCCCTCTTCACTTGCTAGACTAAACACAGAGTTGTCCTCTTCTATCATAGCAGACTCCCCTAAGCTCCCTCTAACCATGCTCCAAGCCCCACTCTGCACCTGCTCTTCCCAATTCATCCTTCCTGAACACAAACTGCCTTGAAAAACTGAATAAAACATGTCAGATGAAGAATCTACAGCTTCTCCTATGATGGCCCAGACATTTCCACTATCTCTGCTAAAATTGCCTCTTGCAGTACATCTTATGGTCACACCTGGATCATATTGGCAACTCTGTCATTCTGCGATCAACTAATGACCTCTCACCCACTTAAAGCACCTACCATAGTGACGCATCTACTGATCAGCTCTTTACTTCTGGATGAAGTTTCTATTGGTACACTTCAAATGCAAAGCCTTAACTGCAGTTTTCTTCATTTACCGAATTAAATACCATTTCTTACTTCTATTCTAGGGGATCGGGCTCTTTCCAGACAATCATCAGATCCTCATTTGTACTGACACGGTCCTTCAACATTCCTGCCAAAAAAAAGCATCAGTGTCCTACCCCCTTCTGTGACAAAATTTTAAATGAGATTATTAAATCAAACCAGTCCTGAAAGACATCCTTGATGCTTCCCTG
>WAAB01024005.1:212996-231432 GCA_013389865.1 Piaya cayana | reverse complement strand
TTCTGCATTCAGTATTTCAGGGGGTTTATGGTCTTTCTTTGAGCACATTAACATTCAACATACTCTAATTAGCTTCTCTTTCAAACTACATTTTTGCTTTCCCAGTTAAAGGCTAACATGCTTCTTTGACTGCTGGGTTAAATTATTCTATGTCTTTGCCTTTTTGGACAAGCTGGTAAAAGCATTTTTCCTGGGGAGAAATAAGATTTTTTTTTCTCTTGTTCTAAGAAGGTTAAAACAAAATTATCTTCTGCATAATTTTTTGTTACTAAAAGGAAAGAAATGCCACCTGAAGCCCACCACTTTATGTTTTTCAGTTTAATGTAACAAACAACTTCTGAAGTATAGAAATGTAAACTCATTAGTAGCATTGAAGTTCTCTCTGCTACAGAAGCCTGAAGGGAAGAAACTTTAATACAGAATATCTGATTCTAGCACTGAAGATTACATCTTAAACCAAATTATAACATCTAATTAAAAGTAATCTTCATATCTTGAGTGAGGATTTCCCTCTGTACATTCTGAAAGAAGCTTGATCTTAATGGGTTTTATGCCTTCCCATCTCTGTCATGACTTATTTTTCCTTTAAAAGATGAGAGGTTGGAAAGTGGTATTTCAAGGTAGGTTTGGAGAACAGAAGCAACTCTTTATGAATGTAATAAATATATTTAACAAGAAAGTTATCTCTGAGCAATATAATAAAGGAGTATTCCAATGTAGACAAGACTAATACATTTATAAAAAAAAAAATTAAAAGGAAGATATTCAAATAATAAACCCAATTCGCTCTTCTAATAGACATTAGCAATTCATCACAGAATGGAAAAAATAACTTGCCTATGGATATATTACAAAATAAATTGACTGAAGAATTGTGGGGTTTATGTTTATACTGAGGTTTCAGACATGCAGGTTCTCGTGGAGTAGCTGTTACAATGCTATAGCGGGAGACTACAATATCAAATGAGTCCCTGCTTAATGATGTGCTGTATTATTATATAACACTTAATTAATGCATTTTTGCCAAATATGTTATGCATCACAAAGAATGCAGAAGAAAAAAACAAATGGGAAGCAATTGAGCAATTGACAGTTAAAACTAAAGTAGTCATATACGTGGAGAGCCACTGAAGTAAAGTTCTACCAAGAAACCCCCTCTAAGTTGCAGCAACTCAGAAGTCATAAAAATTCATGCGAATAAGCTTATCTACTGAGAGAAACCCACATAAAGCCAAAAATATACATCATCCATAAATCAGATGTGGATTTATCTGAAAGAAGATCACAGAAGAGTCTATATGAAAAAGCAATCCTGTTCTATACCTGCTGTCTGGTCATTTCCCCTTAAATGTGAGTAAATCCCTCTTGGAGTCCACTTAATGCCTTAAAGGAAAGAGGACAGATAGATCCATTGCTTTTACAAAACAAATGAAAGATAAAGAAACCTTTGTTTGCAACCTCATCTCTCACAACTACTGCAGCAAACGGGATGTTTTTTCTATTTGAATTATCACCTTATCTGATTTACGCTTATCTTGTGCTATAATCACTTGTTAAAGCATTTTAAAACACAGTTAAAAATAAACTATCTCAGCAAACATTCAGCTTTGACGTAACGTCATCGTAACTGCAAAAATATCTACAATATTTATGATTTCTGTCAAGAATCTTCCCAATCCTTTAACACTCACTGACTGGGCACTGCAGCATATCTTATCTTCGATATCAATAAATGATTCAGAAACAGATGGCGTAAGTTCCATAAACTTTTCACACAAAAAAAGTCATGCCAATGTTTCTTCCTATAAGGTAAAGCCAGCCCCAGGCAACCCTGGTTGCTAACTTTAGCCGCATTATTTTGGAAAAAAAAAAAACTTTTAAGAAAAGTAGATTTCATATCATTTTTAGTATGATGGGCCAAAGGTCACCTTGTGGTGTATGCGGTTGTTCAGGACAGCTGTCTCTTCAGCTCTGACTTGTAACTGCCTGATTATCACATCAGAATATTTGACAAACTGTGACCTTTTCCATTTTCTCCCATCACTTTCACCCACCTGTGTACACAAGAAGCAGGAGCAGCAGCATCACTCCTCCTTTCCATAGTTAATTTAGTGTCCTAGACATCGTTTTGTACTCGGCAAAAAGCACAAGCACTTCCTATAAATTGTTTGATGACAAACTGTATGGAAATACATACCATGAGGGTAGGAAGATGTAAATGAAATCTGAATTGTGAAGATATACAAATGAGCAGTTAAGGAAGTCATTGGTATTGTAAGGATGAGAACCTTCCAGGAGAGGTTTCTGTCAGAAGTCCAAAAGTCATCATACCTATGAGGACTTGCAAGGAATCATGAGAGCCCACCCACGCAAAGTGGTCACAACATAACCATTACTCCTAACATCTCCGCTCCTAGAGCAAGCTGGGGAAGACCACAGCCTTTCTCCAAGCACTGCAGAAAGCTTCTAGTGTCATTTGTACCCATGAAGCTTAAGGCTAGTACCTGCATAGACAGATAAGCAGTACTCAAACCTGCATGGATATGAACTGACAACACTTTGGGATACAGGTTAAAAGGACAAAGGCCTCATGGATTCCCTCTAGCCTTCATGTGCCAAGACACACTTCTGCTTCTATTCCCCCTCTCCCACACCACCAGAGGTCAGGTCCTTGCTAAGAAAGGCCATGATTAAACAAAATTGAACATTTCTACATGTAGGTAATCACTACTTTTCTACTGCTATTCCCCCATTTATGCCTTGACTTGAGCTCCTGAAGCAGTTTACAACACTGTCTCCTTCCACATCAGGTCCTGTGCACTCATCTATGCAGCTATGAGCTGGAACAGAGATGGAACACAAAAGCCCTCAGTGGTTCCTAGAGTCAGAGGTCAGTATGCTTCCTAACTCAAAGTAAAATAGTATAATAAAATGTATTCAAATATGCCCTTAAAAAGGTCACTTTGGAAAAAAAAAAAAACCCAAACCAAAAAAACCACAACTCAAGCCTCTAGGACTCCAGAAAGTCAAATAAAACACAGCCACAAGGATGTACGTGGAGATGACTACAGCCAAAGATGAGAGGAAACACAAAGAGCCCAAGCATCACAGTCGTATCAGCACCTGGCAAGACTTCCAGGGCAACAGCACAGCAGCTTAGCCCTTCGCTGCTATGAAGCCTGAAGCCAAATTCCAGAAGAAAAGAGCTTCCTTTTTTTTCCCCCATCATGACCCCGAGGGTACCTTCCAGGGCTCCCTGATCTTTTACCAGGAATGGTTCACATTCATTGCAGAGAAGGATTCACTGTAAATCTAAAGGCTACATATATGTTTCACAATTCTATCCCCCTACTTCAGGTAAATCTCAGGTAATATTAAATTCTTATCCCCAGATAACTGAAAATATTCATAAAAATAAATGTTCCATAGTAAACCACTCATTTAATAAGCTTTGCTGTCCACCGTTTACATATAAAATGGCTACTGCTAGACTTAGATGACAACAAACACTTCATTTGTTAAAAATTACATCTTTTATATAAATAGCACTAATTTTTATTTCTTGTTAAAACATAAATCTTCTAATAGGCTCACTTACTGGGTGTTTGGATGAAAGTCTGCCAGTCACAGTTCCTGTCTGATTCCATGTAGAGGAAATAAATAAAGTCAAACAAGTAATGTGAAAATCCCCAGAAGAAAGGAGGAAGAAATACTTACATTAAATGAAATTTACATGTATCAGTAACTCAGCAGTAAGGACTACTAAATTAAGAAGAAATACTTTAATTTTCCATATATAAAAGTTCTTAAATGGTAAACAGTGCAGTCATTTCACATCCATTTATGATTTATTTGAAATACCATTTTTTACAGGCTACTTTTTATATTTCTACCTTTTTCATGCATGTTCGCAGTCCATCCACATATGTCGATTTCATCTTATGCACCTAAATTGCGTAAATGTTTAGGTAAATATTTACTAATAAAAATAAGATTTTTCAAATTAAAGATCCTTATTTCTGAATGCTTATTAACTTGTTTTGTAGAATTTTTTTAAAAGACAGTTTTATCTTCATAAGTAATGGCTGTATGGTCAGTAACAAATTAACCGGCTAGCAGAAGTGAGGTAAGTGCTTGGTTATACTGTAAAGCCCAGTCTTCGCAGGTACTAGTAAATGAACTATTGCAATTTATCCTTTCACTTCTTCTATGCTCAGGTCAATGCACTACACACAAAAAACCCCATCAAAACAAAAAAAAACCACCAAAAACCAAAAAACCACCACAAACAAAAAACCCCACAACCCTATGCTTGGGTTTTTCTCCTAAATCTTGAAAACTCACTCACTAAAAACTCAAACACTAAAGTGTGACAGCAGGTTCACTGGGTTGTGTTGGATTTTCAGGAGGTTTGTCACCCCCAAAAAATCCCATAACCAGTTACTCTCCTTCAAGGTTTTCAGAGTTCTTCAGAAATCAAAAAATGCTTACTTTGCCTTAAGGGTGTGATTTGGAGCACTACACAAATTAAGCTGTGACATTTTTCAAGTGTTTTGCAACAGAACTGCTTGCTAGCTAGTTGTAATCTAACAGAGAAAGAAGAAAACAAACANTGCAAAATAAAGAATGTGAATTACTGGTATATTTTGTGTTACATTATAATATTTAACAATCTAAAGAGACCAAGTTTTGGAGGAAGAAATCTCGCCAAGCTGAATTGACAAAACACTGGCTAAAGAATAATGTCCTGTGTGCGCTCTCACCCTAGGCCAAAAAGCCTTTATTCTCTCCTACTTTCAGCAGGGGGCTGGAGATTGACCCCTCCCATCTCAGCTCCCTGCCTGTCCCAGACAGGGCCAAAAAGACTTTTACACAACAACTCTGAAAACACTGGGTCATGGGGAAGGAGGCAAGTACTTATGGTCCTTTGTTTGATTTTTGTGCCAAACAGCATCAATGCAAGAGAGAACATGATAGAAGTATACAAAACAATACGTCTATGATATAGAGAGACATAAAATGCAACAGAATTTCTCCTGTTTGTCCCCTAATACAAGTTCCAGGAGACCTTCAAGGAGAACTCAAATTGTCTAATCCCAAAGCAATAAAATAAATCATATTTTCAATTACTTCTTCGTAAAAAGAAATTGTAAATATCTAACGTCTGTTTTAACAAGCACCACAAAAGTATCNGGAGGCAAGTACTTATGGTCCTTTGTTTGATTTTTGTGCCAAACAGCATCAATGCAAGAGAGAACATGATATAAGTATACAAAACGATACATCTATGATATACAGAGACATAAAATGCAACAGAATTTCTCCTGTTTGTCCCCTAATACAAGTTCTAGGAGAACTTTCTTCAAGGAGAACTGAAATTGTCTAATCCCAAAGCAATAAAATAAAGTATATTTTCCAATTACTTCTTCATAAAAAGAATTTGCAAATATCTAATGTCTATTTTAACAAGTGCCACAAAAATATGTGGAATCAAAACAGTTCGGTATGGAAAATAGATGCAACTGAACAACAACAAAGATCTAAAAGCATAAGTTTTTTTCTCGCCACCAGGAAGAGACAACATATTAAGATTATTTATCTTGTATTTCTCTACCAGGAGGTTTCAGCCTACATTTCTCTAAATAACCAAATCTCAGCAGCTGTTGGGAAGAGCATGGGACTAGATAAATGCACTGCTTTGATTACTGCAACAAATCTTACATTCCTACAAAAAGATGATGTGCCTTTTATTTCACTGATCCCTGCCATCTCCCAAGTCTTTCTGTCACTCTCCAAGATTACGTATTCGATCTATGAAACATCCTTCTCCTTGAGTATTGTGAGGGTTTTATGTTTTACTGTTGATACTACCTCAGATATTGTATCTGGTGATCCAGACAATTTCTTCTTTCACACGAGTAACAGAAACTACCTTTCTACCTTCCCCAGAGGCGTTCTTTGAGCAATGAGTTGTGTACTTTGACTCCCATGTAAACCAGAGCAATACAACTGCAGCACCCAATCAGAAAGAGGCACTGCTACACAGACGCTTTCAATACTATTATTATCTTAAAAATATGATCTATTAATTATACAGACTAGAGGATTGAGTGCTCCCTTAGTAAGCTTGTAGAAGACACCAAGTTGTGTTGGGAGTGTTGATTTACTTGAGGGAAGGAAGGCTCCACAGAGGGATCTTGATAGGCTGGATCGATGGGCCAAGGCCAACTATGTGAGGTTCAACAAGGCTCAGTGCTGGAGTTTGAACTTGAGCCACAGCAATCCCCTACCCAATGCTACAGGTCCGGGGAAGAGTGGCTGGAAAGCTGCCCTGTAGAAAAGGACTTTGGGGTGCTGGTCAACAACCATGAGCCAGCAGTGTGCCCAGATGGCCAAGAATCCTGGCTTATATCAGAAATGGTGTGGCCAGCAGGTGTAGGGAAGGGACTGTCCCGTGTATTCGGCACTGGTGAGGCCGCACCTCAAATATTGTGTTCAGTTTGGGGCTCCTCACTACAAGACAAAACACTGCGGTGCTAGAGCATGTCCAGAGGGCAATGAAGCTGGGGAAGGGTCTGGAGCACAAGTCTCGCGAGGAGTGGCTAAGGGAGCTGGGGCTGTTCAGTCAGAAGAAAAGGAGGCTATGGAGAGAGCTGACTGAAAATGTACAAGAATAAATCAAGACTCCAAGAAACTTTAGACAAACTACAATTTCACTTAGAAGTTCTGCTAAATCATGCAGATGTTTTTAAAACTCCTTCCCATCTTACCACAACTTCTGAGGTGGACACAAGTTGTTGTATTTCAGTTCTGTGAAGTTTCTCACACAGCACATGCAGTTTCAATTTTTCAAACAGTACCTACAGTAATAAAAAACAAATAAGATAAATGTTTCAGTGTTTCAAGTGCTGAAACGGAAAGAAAAATTACTTGGTGCCTGAACATAAGCCCAGAAAACAGATTGTAAGGAAAATGGAGCATACTGTAGCAAAGAGAACTAACACAGAATTGAAAAGATCAAATCTTTATTTCTGACCTGTTGAAAACATATTTACTAAAATCAAATGCATAATATATGTAAATATATTCACATAGATTATCCAGCACTGCCAACTTTATGAAATACTGGTATGTCCTCCAATAAAACCAGAAAATAAAGATAATTAAGATTGAAGAAAACGTATTCTGAAATTATAAGGATAATTTTATATGCTCTACAATTCTTCTGTACCAATAATAACTTACATAACTTAAAATTTACATAAGAGTAGTACAAATATTACCTCTCTGAGTTGACAACTGCTGGTCAAAAGGAATTTTTCTCCAGCAACTTGATGAGCTTCCTGCTCAAGCTCTTTAAGTCGCAACTATAAATTAATACATTAGAGTTACTCTGTTTACATTTTTATTTTCTTCAATATCTGTTGTTTTCTATGTTAACAAGTATATTGGACTTCTATTTACAGATATGGTACTTAATAATGAGTAATCATTGCTGCCTACCAACATTTGTCTTAGCAGATTCTTTATATACTTTTTTAATCTGTATTTCTTCATGACCTGGGAAGGGGACTTATGGTAGTAAAAAGCACTAAATTTGTGGGAAAATAATTTAGGATACTGAAGACTGAATAGAAATTGAGCTATGCAAATTATTATAGCAAATTAATAATCTGCCAGACCACTATGGGTAGCGGTAGCCAGATTTTATGCTACAAAATAGGATTCTCCTGTAGCTATTTTTATGAATGGGGAAGTGGCAAACTTTGAACTCTCAAAACATGAAAGCTGTAAAAAGTGTTTTATTTACAAATAGAAATAAAAATATTTACCACTTCTTGGGAAGATGGCTACTGATCAATGTAGGTTGACAAAAAGTCATTATAATTTTTACTCCACAACACATAATCCAAAAGGACCTGTGCATTTTGCAAAGTAATCTCAGTTCTGGGTCAAGGTTAATAAAGCAAACGTCTCTTTTTGCTTGCCAAAATAAGCATGGAAGTATCTCAAAATGTAAATATCTTTCTTTATATTTTAACAAAAATACTAGAAATCTCAAATTGTCATGTAAAAGGTGACAAAACAGAGATTCCTCCTCTTCTTAAGCAGTTATCCTCAGTAAATGCAGAAAGATGATGTCATATATAATTTCCAAAATAAAAAATAAAGACAAAATTTACCCCCAAAATTTCTGATGTTTTTTTCAGTTCTTGTTTGTTCACATGTATTTTGTGTGTTTCCATCACTGTAAATACAATTATATAGTGAGAACACTTACAAATGACAATTTCGATCTTACATGTTTGTTTCTTAGACTGTAAAATGGAAACTCAAATTCACATTCATCTTATGAGACTATGACAATAACTTAATATTACAAGATTTAACATTCTACTCTAGCATAGTGAGCAGCTGTGTGAAAATTCATATTTTGAACTAAACTTTCATACCTGCCAGAATTTTTATAAGTGGAAGCTCTAGTGTGCAAAACAACTTCCACAAATCTTGAACCTGCAAAGCAAGATACAAATAATTCTTCAGTGTCAATCACTTTTAATCTTAAAACATAGCAGCAGAAGCATATGGATCTATTTTCCAGTAAGCAGTATTTCACTTTCTATATAAACACTTCTTATACGACAACATTGTCTTTGGATTGAATCATAGAATAACCAGGTTGGAAGGGACCCATCAAGTCCAACTATTCCTATCAAATACTAAACCATGCCCCTCAGCACCTTGTCCACCCGTGCCTTAAACACCTCCAGGAAGGTGACTCAACCACCTCCCTGGGCAGCCTGTTCCAGTGCCCAATGACCCTTTCTGTGAAAATTTTTTTCCTACTATCCAACCTAAATCTCCCCTGGTGGAGCTTGAGGCCATTCCCTCTTGTCCTGTCCCCTGTCACTTGGGAGATGAGGTCAGCACCCTCCTTTCTACAACCTCCCCTCAGGTAGTTGTAGAGAGCAATGAGGTCTCCCCTCAGCCTCCTCTTCTCCAGGATAAACACCCCGAGCTCTCTCAGACGCTCCCCATAAGGTCTGTTCACCAGCCCCTTCACCAGCTTTGTTGCTCTTCTCTGGACTCGCTCCACAGCCTCAACATCCTTCTTGTGGTGCGGGGCCCAGAACTGAACGCAGGATTCAAGGAGCAGTCTCACCAGTGCTGAGTACAGAGGGAGAATAACCTCCCTGGACCTGCTGGTCACACCATTTCTGATACAAGACAAGATGCCACTGGCTTTCTTGGCCACGTGGGCACACTGTTGGCTCATCTCCTCCAGGCAGCTTTCTAGACAGACCTCTCCTAGTCTGTAGCTCTGCACAGGGTTGTTATGCCCCAAGTGCAGGATCTGGCACTTGGCCTTGTTAAACCTCATCCCATTGGACTCTGCCCAGCAGTCCAACCTGTTCAAATCCCTTTGTAGAGCCTCCCTACCCTCCAGCAGATCCACACTTCCACCCAGCTTAGTGTCATCTGAAAACTTACTAAGGGAGGACTCAATGCCTTCATCCAGGTCATTGATAAAGACATTGAACGCGGTTGGACCCAGCACTGAGCCCTGGGCCCACTTGTGACTGGCCTCCAGCTGGATTTAACACCATTTACCACCACTCTCTGGGCCCGGCCATCCAACCAGTTTTCCAGAAATACTACTTAGTGTCAATCCTAGTATGTAAATTCCATTGTCCAGTATCTCTTTATTTTTAAGGGAATAGTAACACATTTTATAATATTAATCATTTTGTATGGGAATTGTAATAAAGAAATTTACAGACCTTATTTTTCTCATCTGTCTTTTTAGAGCAAGCTCCATTATAAAAGAACATAGTTATCCCTTTTTCTTTATTCATGTGAGCAATTAAGCAATCTTTCCGAATTAATAACTTTGTTTTCATTATGAAGAAAATAAAAGATGATAAGGTTACGTACTCAATTTAGATAAAATAATAGGAGGTCTGTCTTTTATTTAACCACTGAAGCAATTGGACAGAAACACTTCTGTCAAACCTTCTCCTGTAAGCTGGCTCTCAGTGCTTCTGTGCCTTTGGTATTTCTGTGCCTCTGGTGTTTCCCTGTTGCCTTCCTTCAGTTTGTTTCATCGTACCGCTGGGCCACAGCTATCCAAGTTAATATGGCTCCACCAACTAATAGCCTAAGCCCTATACTTGCTGTCAGCAATTTCAAGGAAACCCCTAGAATTACGATGATGCACCTTCCACTAGAACCTGAGCTTATCCCTGTATTCTGATGATTTTCCAGGTATATGGTTATGGGGAGAAGACAAACACATGCAAAAAAAAAAATCACTAAAAGACTAAAAGAATTCTCAAGATGCATTCTGATGCATCAAAAACACCCAGCTACTCTCTGCTTTTCCACTAACACTTCTCAGCCTGTTTTTTATTTATAGCATTAAAATACAAAAATAAAATTTACAATATTCTAAACATCTCCTGTGCTTAGAATCTTCATTTAAATATTTGGTTAATTGTTGCAGAGGAAAAGCTTCTTCTAAAGATTAACCTTGATACTGACCATTTCCTCCTTCCAGAAAACATGGCAGATTCAATAGGCAACATTATTTTAAAGGTTGACCAGCACTGTAAACCAGTAAGGATTGAAGCCTTCTGTTTAACCTAAGTAGAGATTCTTATTTGAATGAGAAGCATCCCTCTCTTTAATTCAGGATAATGCCTCAGAAATTATATCTGAGTAACTACTTTTTATATCTTACCTGTAAGTCACGAGCAAGGTCCATCATTACATTATAAAGCTTCTCCAAGTTCACACCTAGGTTTTGATACTGCTGTAAATAAATTTTTTTTAAAATCAATTGTTTTAATACTAAAAACAATATTTGGAATACTATCTATGTCAAAAAACGATTAAACTATATATTTTTCTATATTTCTCCTCTTATATTCAACATTTTAGAACACACATTTCATTTAAATGAAATATCCAATATTTTGTAAAGATGAAAACCAAGATACTATCATCCAGAAGAGTATACACAATATAACCAGATGCGATATCACACTTCTAAACTGGATGTCATTAAGCTATGAATTATGGATTAAAACAGAAAGATTGCCACTGAAGTTGTTTCCAAGAACATTTTCTCAACAGGACTCATGTCAGAATACTGTGGTCCTCTAGGGTTTTTAATCAGTCCAGCCAGAGAAGTAATTCTTTCAATGCANTATTCTGATGATTTTCCAGGTATATGGTTATGGGGAGAAGACAAACACATGCAAAAAAAAAAATCACTAAAAGACTAAAAGAATTCTCAAGATGCATTCTGATGCATCAAAAACACCCAGCTACTCTCTGCTTTTCCACTAACACTTCTCAGCCTGTTTTTTATTTATAGCATTAAAATACAAAAATAAAATTTACAATATTCTAAACATCTCCTGTGCTTAGAATCTTCATTTAAATATTTGGTTAATTGTTGCAGAGGAAAAGCTTCTTCTAAAGATTAACCTTGATACTGACCATTTCCTCCTTCCAGAAAACATGGCAGATTCAATAGGCAACATTATTTTAAAGGTTGACCAGCACTGTAAACCAGTAAGGATTGAAGCCTTCTGTTTAACCTAAGTAGAGATTCTTATTTGAATGAGAAGCATCCCTCTCTTTAATTCAGGATAATGCCTCAGAAATTATATCTGAGTAACTACTTTTTATATCTTACCTGTAAGTCACGAGCAAGGTCCATCATTACATTATAAAGCTTCTCCAAGTTCACACCTAGGTTTTGATACTGCTGTAAATAAATTTTTTTAAAATCAATTGTTTTAATACTAAAAACAATATTTGGAATACTATCTATGTCAAAAAACGATTAAACTATATATTTTTCTATATTTCTCCTCTTATATTCAACATTTTAGAACACACATTTCATTTAAATGAAATATCCAATATTTTGTAAAGATGAAAACCAAGATACTATCATCCAGAAGAGTATACACAATATAACCAGATGCGATATCACACTTCTAAACTGGATGTCATTAAGCTATGAATTATGGATTAAAACAGAAAGATTGCCACTGAAGTTGTTTCCAAGAACATTTTCTCAACAGGACTCATGTCAGAATACTGTGGTCCTCTAGGGTTTTTAATCAGTCCAGCCAGAGAAGTAATTCTTTCAATGCAAAAGTAGGTAATAATAATTAAAATGGTTTGGAAATATTCAAAATTCTTCCTAAAGAAGGATCTAGAAAGTCTAAACAGATCTCCAAATCAAGATTTTTTCTAAAATTAAAAAAAAATCAAATTAATAGAAAATTAATGGATGGGGGAAGATCTTCATCTCTCTTCAGGGAGATAAGGACCCTTCAGACTTTGTTAGAAGGTATTTCTGGACTCATTTTTTCCATCTGAACAGGGTCTTCAGCAGGAATTGCTCCCTGAGCTGGATGCCAGTATCTCCTCCTTGTTTTCAGGATGACTCAGAATCTCTTGGGTGTGTTTCTAGGGAGTCATAGATAGGCACAGACTAAGACACCAGTAAATTTAAATACCTGATTGTGTGCCCTTATACTGCAAGTCAGCTGTAAATCAACAGGTAAATAAAATCCACCCTCCAAACAGTGAATAAAAATCTACCTTGTACCCAAACCACACAATTTTGGCCTACTGTTTGCAAAATACCCCCATTATTTGAAGAAAAACAGGAGTCTGGAATAAAAGCATTACAGCAGATGAAGAATGACAAGAGCAATGCTTCATCCAGTATTTGGCCCAAACAGAATGAGGAAGGAATTAAAATTTCTTGTTGCTCCACAAACAATACAGGACCAGAACTGACTAAAAATTAGTTTGTATTTGGATAAATGATAAC
Organism: Piaya cayana; assembly: GCA_013389865.1. Classification (NCBI taxonomy): domain Eukaryota; kingdom Metazoa; phylum Chordata; class Aves; order Cuculiformes; family Coccyzidae; genus Piaya; species Piaya cayana. The sequence goes on along the minus strand of WAAB01024005.1, from coordinate 218,573 downwards.
ACATTATTGCTAGAGAGGCACGCGCTCTGGTACACAGCTGGGGAAAGACCACCATGGGAATATTGGTCTAACTAATTTAAGAGAAGTAACAGAAGCGTGGGAGACACCTATTAGCTAGAAGTTGTGTTTCATGCTAAAAACAGAATTAATCAAATTTTGGAGTAATGTTTGCCACAGACAGAGTTTCCTACCACATACCATAAAAGAAAGGGGCACTACTGTTGCAGTCATTCAGAACATGTTTAAACCTGGACCACAGTTGTGTTTTTTTCATTTTGAAATGACCATATGACTCAAGATGACAGCAGATAAAACTGAACAGATCCTACGTAAGCTGATTTCTGTTAGCAGGAAGCACGTCCCAGCAAAGACCCAGCATCAGAAGAGTTAAAATGAGGTAATGAATTCCACTTAGAGTTCATGCAGGTTTCCCCATCTGCTCAAGAGATATTAATCTGTAGAACTCTAGCACCATTTGTGCTGATCATTTGTGAGCAGACGATATGGGCACTTACTGTACAAGCTTCCCGCTGCCCTACAGACTTGAACACTGCAAAAGTGAGGAACAGTGGGCCCCTGAAGTGCGGGTGCAGAGAGCTCTTTTCAAAGCTGAAATATCTAGAGGCACTGATGGATACTCCAGTGAAAAGCAATCAACCCGTCTCCTAGAAACATTGTCCATACCCACTGATTCTGAAACCAATCAGCTGTCTGTGAAACTGCTGTCATGGTTCAGCACCAGCCCAGCTTGATTGGCAGCTAAACAAGAGCAGTCCTGTGGGTTGGAAACTAAACCAGCTTTAATGAAATAATAATCATCAAAATTGCGCCTCCGCCAGTGACTACATCACCACTGATGCTGCAGAGCAGGCACAGGTAAAAAGTCTGGACTTAGCAGCAGCAGGGAGCTGCACTCCGGAACTGGATTCAGGAAAGCACAGAACACAGAGGACAGGTCCTCATGGGACATCAGCCATTGAAGACAGCTTGACCCTCATGATCCCTCAGTTTTATATTAAATATGATGTAGATGGGATGGAATGCTCTGTTGGTCAAATTTGGGCCACCTGTCCTGTCCACCCTTCTCTGCAGGTGCCACCTTGTTTCACCCCTTTCACTTCCAGCATTTCACCAGCTCAAGGATGACATTGATTTCCATAGGAATAAGTAATGGCCTTTCTGCATACCAGTGCCTCATGTTATCACTTCTAGAGAGAAACACAGTCTGAAAAACATGCAGTTAATTCACAGAAAATGAAGTTACTTAGACAAGGCTTAGCTGAAAAGTTAGAAATCTCATTCTACTTTAGCTCAAACCAGAACACACGCTTTCAGCAAGAGACAGCTTACTTCATCCCATCTGGAGGTGGGAGTAAGACCAATGACAGGCTTCAACGGACACCAAGATTCCATGTCAGCAAAATGCAGCAATGACAAGAGCAGTATGTTTAGCACCTGTTTCAGTAAAGGTGTCAAGGTATCTGGACTATGCCGCCTCTACTGAACCTTTTGGCACAGCATCAAATATACAGACAAGCAGCAAGCAGCATATATTCTGTGCTAGAGAGGTGCGTGGGTGAGTGTGTGGTCTACAGACAATAGAGCACCCCTTCCAACTGCTATGCCAAGTGGACAAGACAAGAACAATACAGAGGGAGCTTAAGTGAAGTAGTGGGGCACAAGACACAAAGTATCCCCTGGCCCTCTGGGAGTGCAGACAACAATTAGGAACTTACCAGTAAAGTCAGAGCAAGAAGGCTGAAGAGACAAATCTGGCAAAGAGTTAGGGTTCACAGGAAGAACTCGGACTCTCAGAGCACAGAAGACAAAAAGAAAGAGGGATTGCCCAGGGAACATATTAATTGCATAAGGAACAGGGGAGAATAATCACAGGATGTTAGAGGGAGGCATTAACTGGGACTCAGGTTAAACAAGTCAGCATGAAGGCACTGGAGGCAGCTGGGGCAAGGAAATAAACTAGACCTGGGCAAGGAAACAAACTAGACCTGAAGTAGGGCAGGAAGGAAGGAAGACTTCAATATTTAACTCAGATCTGGGAATGACGATGACAAAGCTGAGAAATGATAACTAAGAATAGATGTGATATATGAAGAACAAAAGACTGAGTCAAGCTAAGGAAAGAGACAAGATTAAGGATACTGATGCACTGGAGGGGGCATCATGTACAGAAACAACCAATAACTTCTTAGCTTCTGCCTGTTTGCCTCTCCATTCCCTACACTAACAGCTTAATTAATGAAGCAGCTTTGGAATAACTGCAGCTTACAGCTAGTGTTTTAAAGTAAACTGGCTCCGGTTTTCTCAGAAGTATCTATACTGCTGAGTATGTGCTGCTACAACTGACCTCTGTCCATGCTCTAAGCCTACTTGACATCTGTGGGTTTGTATCCTAGAAACCCTATAATCACATCACAATATTTGTGTCTGAACAAGCAAGGCCTCTGAAAAAAAGAAAGGATTCAAAAAAACATCATTTAGATTGTTGCACATCTATTTTTATCATTCAAACAACCTCTGAAGGCTAATGCATGCAGAGAAGATCACCATGGCCCAAAATACAAATACAAAAATTTTATAACATTCAGTAAATAAGTTTCAATAGACACCAAGACATTTCTATGGTGCTGAGAATAACTTTTTAAAAAGTTCATCATTCTCTCTTATTGAGAATAAAAATTTGCAGATTTTTCACATACATACTTGAAGGTCTGTATTTGACTCCCTATAGTTCCTCAGCCTATGATGAGATGTCTTTACCAGCCACGGAATTGAGCAAAATTATTAACAGTTAACTAAATACAGGCTACAAGTTCACAGGAATTAGAGAACAAGGCATTAAAAACTTTGGAAGGGAAAACTGGAAATCAGTTTGGAGGGAGGTGAAAGGAAAAAAGATCACATCAGACATTAATTAATTAATATTGCAACTGAGCTTTACCATTCTGAAGCAGTTTTACAGTTGTTCCTAGAGAATATGATCCCACCTTGGTGGAACACAGTAAACACTTCCCTTACCCCTTTTTTAAAATTAGATATCAACAAGTAGTATTAATATAATAATTTTATTCCATCAGAAAAGCATTATCTGTCTTATTTTGGAAACAAAAGCAATTTTTTTCATCATTTCCTTCCCCTCTTGGCTGAACCACAACCAATTTAAAATAAACTACTTACTGATGCATTTCTCAAAGTACTGGTATCTGTATTTACTGTTCCCACAGAAAAAGGCTTTTCAAAATACTTCTGTATTAAACTTTCAAAAGAGGGAACTGTGTCGCTGGGGTTTATCAGCCATGCTGCAATCCTTGGATCTAACACGAAGATGTCAGCAACTACAAAAGTAAGTTATTTATGACAATCAAAGTATTTATGTTATTCCCCACGCCAAGAAATATGCAGACATAAATCATAAATATAAAAGCATTTACACTACAAATATGTTAAACGTTGAACTCAGCTATAACAAACGGTCAATATAGTAACTACATAGGATTAAGTTCACTCTTGAATACTTTTGAAGAGGATTTTTAGCGGGGAAGTTGTGGGGTTTTTCCCAAATTTTAAAATCATGCAATCCCTAGATTGGAAAAGATCTTTGAGATCAAGTCCAACTGTACCTGTGCACTATTAAACCATATCCCTAAGCACTTTATCTACCTGTGTTTTAACAACCTCCAGGGATGTTGACTCAATCACCTCTTCAGGCAGTCTGTGCCATTGCCCAATAACCCTTTCAGTGAATAAGCTTCTCCTAATGTTCAATCTGAACCTCCCTTCCTCCTATCACTTGGGCAAAGCGGCCAACATCCTTCTCTCCATAACCTCCTTTCAGGCAGTTGTAGACAGTAATAAGGTCCCCCTCAGCCTCCTCTTCTCCAGGCTAAACAACCCCAGTTCCCTCAGCTGTTCCTTGTAACCCTTGTTCTCTGGCCCCTTCACAAGCTTCATTTCTCTTCTGGACATGCTCCAGCACCTCAATGTCTTTCCTTGTAGCAAGGGGCTCAAAATTGAACACAGTATTTGATGTGTGGCCTCACCAATGCTGAGCACAGGGGCATAATCGCTTCTCTGATGCTGCTGGCCACACAGTTTCTGATACAGGCCAAGATGCCATTGGCCTTCTTGGCCACCTGAGCCACTGCTAGCTCATGTTTAGCCTCCGTCCACCCATAACCCCAGGTCTTTCTCTGCCAGACAGCTTTCAAGCCACTTTTCCCCAAGCCTGGGGTGCTGCATGGATTGTTGTGTTCCAAGTCTGCACTTGGCCTTGATAAACCTCATCCTATTGATTCAGCCTGTTCAGATCCCCTTGCAGAGCCAGGCCAGTGGAAGCCAGTTTCTCAAGAAGAATGTGGTGAGAAATGGTGCCAAAGGCTTTACTGAAGTCCAAAAAAAAAAAAAAAAGTATGTGAATCTTCAGTTCTTTAGTTTGACCATAAAAGCCTGTCTTTCCTAGCACTGAAAAATTTCAAATTGAAGTTTTCCTTGTGAGCATCTCCCTCTGATACAGTTTTGTTGTTGCTGTTAACTTGGTGCATATCCATAAAATTGCTGTTGAGGATCACAGGAGAGAAGATTATATCCTAGCAATTAGGCTTCAGATGATGCTCTGTGAAGAGGCAGACTAAGCATCTTAGCCTAGCTGATAGGCAGTAACAATGTTCAGAGGCTGCAGAAAGGTTCTGCCTAGTGAGATGCTGGGCATTCATGAGCTTTGATGAAGACTGTACCAAATAAGCATTGATTTTTCTAATAACAACAACTGCATCTTACCAAGGACACATGGAAGAGGAGAATCATGTTTCTAAATAGTCTCCCAAGATACCTCAAAGATCCTTTTCTCATACTTCTATTTACAGTCAGCTGAAAAAGGATAAAGTATCAAACCCCTCAACCATGCATCCATCCCTTCCATTTTTAAGGGCAGGGCAGCAGTAATGAGTTACAGCCACCAATTCAGTCATGGAAAAAAGATGACACCTTCAAGGTGAGGAGACAGCACATATGGAACTGAGAGAAAACTAAGCTGAAGAGGAGTGAAGCAAAAGCAGAGTCAAGCTGAGTTAAAGTGAAGAACAGAGTCTGTGCTGATAAAAGCAGACTTTCCTCAAGACTGTGAAATGGCACTCAAGTCCTGTTCTTGTATTCTAAAATATTAGTGAATCCCAATGGCAAAGCACACCTTATTTTACTAGTCAGGGCTAACAGGTCTTTATGTATTCCAATCTATGCTAGTTTGAGAATGAGTGCAATCATTCAAGTGATTGCAGTCAATATCACAGACAAATTTCAGTATTGGCTTGATATACAATGATAGGGTTTTTCACCTTAAAAAGCTATGGGCACCTCTAGAATTTTTTAGCCTTTCCATCTGAGCAGAGAAACTTTTTTCTAGGTAACATGCAAGATGAGCCAGTTTGACCTTTTCAGCCATAGTCAGGACTGTGTTGAGAGCTTTTGTTTCCACCAGAAGCTATCCTTAAATTACTCAGTGATTTGGTTCCTACTGAGGAGAAATAAATCATCTTGGCATGCCAAGCCTCTGGTCACAGAATC
>WAAB01024005.1:185441-212842 GCA_013389865.1 Piaya cayana | reverse complement strand
CTGTTCTCCAGCCCCTTCACAAGCCTTGTTGCTCTTCTCTGGACTCGCTCCAGAGCCTCAACATCCTTCCTATGGTAATGGGCCCAGAACTGCACACAGTATTCAAGGAGCGGTCTCACCAGTGCCGAGTACAGAGGGAGCTGTACAGCCTCCCCCAGGAAGGGTGTTTTCATGGTACTAACACTCTGTATGTTACTTAACCACCAATCTAGTTACTTCTACACCTAGTGATTTTAACAGAAACACCAAAAGCAGAGATTATAGGATCAGATTAAATATTTAATTAGGTAGTTACCTTGTTTCCAGCTAATTTCATTACTATAAGTTTGAAGTAGAGTCCTCAAGAAATCTTTTGCATTGAAGCAAATAATGGGTGCTTTGCAACGTAGCATTTGAAGTAATACTTGCCTGCACAGAAGTAGTTTATTAACACACACTATATTGCTACTAGATTTAGTAAATCTATTTACTTTATCTATTTAATTAGCACCTAATACTAAACACTTAACACAGGAAATTTCTTTATTCCTGTAAGAACAGAATACTTATTTGAATATTAAATTCTCAATTCAGAAACCTGATGCTTCATTCTATAATAAATTAAAACCCTAGCAGACATGCCTTATCAGACATTCATAAAGAAAGCAAATTCTTCTTTGACACTCATAATTAAATGCAATCTTAATACTAAGCAGCAACTGGCATTCCTGTAATACTTTAATATACCCAAATAAGATCACAGAGATTCCTGAGTCAATGTAGTATTGTAAGATCATTATTTTAAAGTTACGAGACATTCTAAATTGCCATAATTGCCTACTGTTAATATGCTAATCTAGTATGATTCATCTTTTACTGTTTATATATGCATGCTTTATTGATACGTTATTATCATTATGAATATAGGTTATTTTGAATTAACATTATTAAGCTAATTGTTGTATAACCCCAATATTACAGCTGGAGATGTAGGAGTAAGGGAAGTGATTTGTTTCAAATCACAGTGGAGCAGTGGCAGAGATGCAACAACCAAGTGCAACATCTTGAAAATTAATGCTTTGTAATATAATAACCCAAATTCAGCAGTTTACAATAAAGCTGTTATTAATAAAAGTCATAAAATACTCTAATGAAGTTTTAACATGTGACTATTATATCTGAGAACAAGATTCATGGGAAACTATTTCAAAGTTAAAAGAATGGAATAAACCCAGATTTTGATTATACTAATGAACTTTAAAACAATCCAACTGTTCTTAGAATTTTGTCCAACTATTAAAAAGATACATAAAGCATTTACTTAAGAAAAAATCTTATCATTTTGATGGAGCATTATTACTGAATATTAGGAAAGTTTTATTTGGGATCTCAAAAGACATTAAAAACCCCTATTGTGCTCAAAACATTAAAAATATTAAGATATCAAAAAGGACATTTACCATAATAACATCCATCAAAAATGTATAAAAACGCAGTTCAAGAAACAGGACATAAGACATAAAAAAATTAAACGTGGATAAATCATAGTTTTGGTGCCATATAGCTGTCAGCTGTTCACAAAGAATTTCTATGTGAGTGTTAACAGCTTTGAACAGAATCCCAACGTAGTTCTGCAGGGCTGCATCAGTGATACAGTGATCCCAAAGGAATAGCCTATTCTTATTTGGTTTATATTAGCCCAGGCTTGACAAAGAACTAATAAGGTTAACATGAAATTCAATGAGCCGGATGCATAAGGAGATTAAACGGTGCCATGTAACAAACATCACTGTTGCTAAAAGCATATGTTAACCAAAACATTTTTTTTTCTATACTCTCACCAAGCAAATTTCTTGTGAGTCTCTTGTTCTCGTTCCCAAAGAGATGACCAGTCAGTTTTCAAATAAATTAGTTTATCATTTTCATTAGCAGCCTTCTGAGTGCAGTCAGGTGAAGAGCAGCTGAGAGGGCAAGGGTGATCTGTCTGGTTCTTCATTAACACAACTACTCCTTTTACTGATGAGGTTAAGGCCTGTGAAGGATAATTAAACCAGTGTTTCCTCTCACAGATTTTATACAATCCTATAAATAAAATGTCCCAAATATTTCACAATATGAAACCTGTTATGCACACCTGAGTTGCTCTGTACACCATTGACACAGTAGCTTCAGTCTTGAAACAAATATCCACAGTGGCAGACATGGTAAAAGGCAGGAAAAAATTAAAAAGCCTCACTCATTTTACAGATGCCTGTTTAGCCCCAGCAGTTTCATTACTTTAAGCTTTACTTGGTAGGTAAAAATAAAAACTCAGAGCTAAAGGTTTATCTCATTTTACATTTGTATTTTGGTAAGCAATAACATATTAAACTGGTCCAGATGCCAAGCTCCCAATAAACATGGTTTTGTGTTTATCAGCTGTACACACATTTCAAATGGTTTTACAAAACTGACTCCAAACAAAACACATGATTCACTGACCTGCTCTGAGCTGAGCTGTGAAGAACCATTGTGAAATACCATAGTAGTTACAAAAGCCACTGCCTTTTCTATACTTGCAAGCAATTCTCTTTTTTCTTCACATCCCAAACTCCTGATATCACAAGGACAATTTTCAGAAGACTCTGTTTTTCCAGAAGTACAAATGCTCCTTCTTTCATGTGAAGAAGTGCAGGTCTTTACAGGTAATCTTCTTGTTTTCTCTGAACAGCATGGAGGCATATCTTGCTTTCTTTTAAGGGTACTAGATATATTCTTTTCACCATCCTTCACGTTTTTTGCCTCTAGTGAAAGATTTCTCTCTATATATCCCTCCACTGACAAGTTTAAGTCCTGGCAATAGCTCACTATTTTCTTTTGACAGCAAAGCAATTCATTGGCATGTACTGTCCTAATTATCTGACCAGCAGTACTTTTTTTAGGGCTGGCTGATGTTTTTAACAAGGCGATTGTGGAACCACAAATATCCTGGAAAAAAAGGAATCATTTAGTGAACTAATTACTCAACATCTTAGCAGAAATAAAAATAAACATACATGAGTTTATACAGATAACCCTTGAAGGAAGTGATATTCTATGAAAAAACATGTGACTGTGTTGAGAGCTTCAGTTTTGGAGAATCACGTTGCTTTAAAAAGATGCGAAATATTTATCAATAAACATTATTTTGTTGATTTATGTTGCTCACTTCCAAACCCACCATTTTTTAAATCTAATATTAGTCTAACACTAAAACCAGCAAACTAACAACTGTAAGATGCATTTAGTCCAGGAGCCGGTCTTCCACAGAGTGACTAGGTTATTAGTGACCTTTGAAAAAGAGACTATTCATTTCTATATTTAGCTTCAATATTCAGAGCTTTTTTACATGACAGCTTAGTTTATTGAAAACCCTGTAGCAAGGGACTGTAATGACTACTTTGGAAATTCAAACACACTGAGTCATCTAGATCTCCAATTTCTTCAAACTATTCCCATGATTAAGACAAAAAATATGTCAAAGGCACACCGAAGAAGTAATATCAGGTGTAGAAATAAGAACTATATTCTGTGTTCAATCCACTATGCCCAGAACAGTTTTCCTTCTCCAAATAGTTCCTAGATCCCTTTACTACAACATGTTATTAGATAGTACAAAGAAATTGCATGGTAATGTTTTGATTCTACTCCTTCATCCTTGTTTTCTTTCAGAAGCACCCCTTGGCAGGAGGCTTTCTTACTGGTTATTTTGCTAGTTTCTTCCACAACCTCTTCACCTGAGATAGCTCCTCTGTCTTAATTTCACAAACAAGGACTTTAGAATGCAAACTGGCAATCTTTCCAGAATTACACAAGGTAAGCATGTATTTAACTATTCACAGATTATACCAAGTGGTATCTTCCCTCAGTACTCCTCTCACACCTTGATAACAAGTCTTACAGGCACTGGCAGGGTTTTGACTCCTGAGGCACTTGGAAAAAAAAAAAAAAAAGTACTTTTCCTGACACATTTGCAAGCTGTTTCTCAAGAGTTTATTTGGACTAGCATTTGTGTGTGTGTATATGGTATTTTATTTACAGCACGTATGCTGCATATATAATATACTGTTGTATATTTACATATAACTTACTCAAATGAGGCAACTATAAGAGAGTACAAGTTCAGCTTTTTGCATGACGACATTTTTCAGTAATCTCTTTCATGCTGTCACTCAGTCACACCTTTTTTTCCCAGACACATTTTAATATTCAGTTTGTCTCCAATATTCTATTTTGAATAAATTTCTATATCACTTACAAATGTTTTGGGTTTGGAGGGTAAGTTCCATGTATTTTCTCTTAAAAGTTCCTTTATTTTTATTAATTTCCATTTTTTAAATTAAGCATTCCTGTAGAGACTTATCCATCTTAAAAAGCCTCAGAAGGATTATAGTCCCAGTCAGAGCATCTTTCAGCAGTAAGATTTTGAACATGATCTCACACAGAATTGAATAAACAAGTTTTTCTTGTGAGTTCTCTAACCATTCCACAAACGGTAGTCTTCCAATTTTAGGCTCAGTATTATGCACAAGCGTTGACATTCACCCACTCCACTGAAAAGTAACTGAAGCCTCTCATAATTACTATATTTTTCACTCTTGTATCACAGCCAGCCTCCTTCGGCACCTCTGTTGTCATTTCCACTCCAAAAAACCAAAGGCTTTCTCAATTCAAAAGAGCCACAAGTAACTGCTGCGCAGGGTTCCCATCCATTCCTCGTGACTAGTTTTCACTGACCAAAAGAAATCATTCATCTTTATTCAAACTGTATTGATTGAGCAAGTCAGAATGACAAAGCCAAATTTTTTTTCCCTGCTTTTGCAATATTCCTCAACCCAGTTATCACATTCCCAAACCTCAGAACTGCATGTGGAGTCAAGAAAATAAAAAAAGCTTAGACTGCTTGAGATTATACTTCACAGGATCAACTCCACAGCAAAAGTACAACTACAAGGTTCTAGATAAAAAGAGAAAAAGGGAGCTAATTAAGTTTTTAGCACTACCAAATGATTGGTGGTTGCACTGAACAAAGACAAATTAATCAGACTTAGGCAATGCTGATAAAAAAATTGACACAATAAAATTTACCATAAGTTTTCATAAGTAATTGCTGAATGTCTACAAGTCAATTTAATTTGCAGGAAACTATCTACCCTGCAAATGAAACCAGTTTTCTGCATCTGGAACAACCTGAATGGACTTGAAGTGTGCAACATGCACCAGTCAGAGTAAGGAAGGCTGGGGAATCCGCAGCTGGGACAGAAGTACATTTGCAGTACATCGATCACAGCCTGAGTTGAGGCTGCCACAGTTATTCATTCCCATTCTCATACTGGCACTCGTGCGAATGCATATTAAATATAATTCAGAGCGATGATTAAATCAAAAATTAAACTTTCTAATACAAAGATTTTTTGTATGAATCAGTTCACTTTATGATTACATGCTAGTGATGATTCAGTGATAGACGCGTGAGAACTTTTTTTAACACTGCTAACCATCAAAAGGCAGCATCCTCATTGATTTGTGATCAATCAATCAGTCTCTAAAGACTAACTTCCTATAAAAAGGATAACAATAGTAGGGCCAAGACTCACACAGGCAAACAGATACCAAGTGCAAAATAAGACAGAGGAAAGTTAACTGAACTATGACTGTATGCAATATGTTGTGAAAACACTTGTTAGAAGAAAGCCATTCTGTACCAACTTCAAACCTGTTATAAAAAGACTGGGTTTAGTGATCTTCAGTCTTACAATATGCTTGCCTTTTCGTTTTTCAGATGTGCATCCTTATCCCCTAGTTTATTTTCCTTTGTCTTCTCTACACCTTTAAAAAAGGAACAGGAAACATTTTACAATACAAATGAATCTGAGAGCAGCGCACATAAACTTAGGTTACACACAGTGTTACACTGCTGACACTTTTACCAAACCTAATATAATTGCAATGAAATTTTCCATGACAACCATTTTCACAAAGTTAATATCATTCATGTCTAAAAGGGCCCTGCAGGTTCCCAAATAAGCACATGCAAAAGCATGCCCTGTCTCCATTAAGAAAAAATTAGATTTGCTACAAAGCAGACAAGTATTTTCCACAGTATTCAGAAAAGGCATTACTATAATACCATAAATATGCATATTTCCTCCTTTCAAGAAAACATCTCCCCATTTTGGTAAAAGTAAAGCTGGGGGCATGGACAAGAATTAAAAAACCTAACAAAAAACCCAAACTACACCTAGTTTAACTGTTTCCTTGAAATTCGGAATTATTATCCCACAATAATTTTCTTCAGTAAAATACTGTTTGCATATAGATCTCTAGCATATTATGCCCTACAGAGAACTGACCGTGCTTCACCTGGATTTTTTTCACATTATTCATCCATGCAAGAGAATGGGTATTGTAAGATCAGACAAGAACAGAGAGAAAGGAGAATTCAGACCTACCAAACCAACAAAGGAGGCAATGGCTAGCACCAGGAGAGACAGGATAGTTGTCAGTGCTGGGCCTGGTGACAAAGCTCTGTGCTGCAGCACAGCCCTTAGCCTGGGCCCACCATTGAACTACCAGTGATATTTAGCCTACAACTCTAAGAGCAGATACTGCAGTTTAAGGGAGGTTTTGTAAATGCACTTTGGGATTCTGCACTATACTAGATGAAACAGTAAGGACATGGTTTTGGAGTTTTTTTTCCCCTCAATGCTTCCCAGAAGCCTCAAGTGAAGACTGGAAGAACAATGGGCACAGGGTAGCAGTAATTACAAAATCAGCAGGTACAGGAAGAGGAACAAGATAAAAGAACTCCACTGAAGTGCAGGTCTCTGCAGAGTTTGCAATTAGTTAGGATTCCTTTACCTCTAGCTTCTTTTACTGCCCAGCCAACAGACACCTCATGGGCAAAACATTTTGTTCCCTTCTAACACCTGATCCAGACCAAGTACAACACTCTACTGCTGTTATCAGCTATGAAATTGGCACTACCAGCAGCAAGGCACTTTCTAAATCTAATGTGTTGACAATCAATATTAAACAAAGCATAAAGTGATTCATTTCCATCTACAGAAACCTGGGTTTTTTTGTTTGTTTGTTTGTTTTTTAAAAAAAGGTGCCTATGCGAATCAGGAACCTGTACTTAAAATACAAAAAAAAAAAGGCATTTTTGGGAAAAAAAGAGTGCATTTTCAAAGACTAACTAGCTTAGTCTCCAAAAGAAACTAAACGTATTACTTTCACAGTATTGCAAGCAGGTTCATATATATATCCAATCAGTTCTTTGTCTCTAGCTCAGACTTGTACTGCATCCAGCTCTGAAGCCTCAGCACAGGAGGGGCATGGACCTGTTGAGTGGGTCCACAGAAGGCCACCAAAATGACCCAAGGCCTGAATACCTCCCTTATGAAAAGGCAGAGTTGGGGCAGAGACTCCTAGACCTTATTATGGCCTATCAATACTTAAAGAGAGCTTATAAGAAAGATGGGGATAAGCTTTTTAGCAGGGCCTGTAGAGTAAGGGGTAATGGTTTCAATCCAAAAGAAGAGAAGTTTAGATTAGATACTAGGAAGAAACATTTCACATTGGTGAAATGCTGGAACAGGTTGCTCAGTGAGGTGGTAGATTCCCCATCTCTGGAAACACTGAAGGTCAGGCTGGAGAGGGCTTTGAGCAACCTTATCTAGTTGAAGATGTCTCTGCTCACTGCAGGGGGTTGGACTAGATGACCTGTAAAAGTCCCTTCCAACCCAAACCATTCTATGATTCTACATAGCTGTAGTCGTAGCTTCAAAGATTTTGCACTTGGGTTTCTGGACACTTCCTACAGTAAAATTACAATTTAAAAATGCTAGTAACTAAGTTTACATTTGGTGGGTTTAATGGTTTAACAGCTAGATCTGTTCCCTTGACAAATACACCCTCCAGAAAAGACAAGGATTACTTTTGCCTCCTTCAGCACAGTACTCGGTATTGCAGCTACTCAGAGAGCTACATGACCTCAAACTTTTTGTTTATGAAAAAGCACCACAAGATGGCAGTAGAAACCCATCCTTGCCTTCAAGCTCCTTAAGCTCTACTGCCAAGATAATCACAAAATTTCACTGCTACTTCAATATCGCAGATATTTTCCCTATTTGAATATATTTACCTTATAAAAGATAGCTTTAACAGTAACAATAATCTTTAATCTTTAAAGATCCATCAATAAAATTCAGTTTTAAACAGGCCAGCTAACATGACAAGTTTTATATTTAAGAGAGGCAAATTATCTCTCTCCAAGTCCGCACTGTTCAACTAAAGCTATACATAGAGGCAATTTCCTAAAAGCAATTAAAATACATCTGTTCTTAAGCCTGTACACTAGAAATAATTGTAAGTAATCACTACAATAGAAAAGAGAGCAAGAAAAGCTATCGTGTGACCTGCCACCACTAAACACTTCTGTTGTTCTTTTACTCCCCAGTGAATAAGGATTTAGCTGCAACACCTTCATGGTGCTTTTAAAATAAGAGAATGTGTAATTTCGTAGTTTGACAGAGAGTGAATGGGTCAAGAGCAGACAATGTAACACTATACAGGAACTGTACAGTACAGAGCTCTCTAAAACAAAAACAACACACAGGAAAATTAAGGAAGGGGAAAACGACAAGGCAGCAATAGAAGCAGAACAGCAGTTAAACTAAGGTAGAAGAGTGACCTGTTTTTCTTTAAAATAATCTCTGGTTTGGTCCACATGTACAATTTTAAAATTAAGCCATCTTATATTTCTTCAAACATGAATCACTGTTGCACACTGCAATGAGCTACTACCCCTCTCACTGCTACACCATCAGGCTCCACTGACACATTTTACCAGTGAAAGTGCCTCCACTGTTACCTAAATTAACCTGAGACTGCAACAAAACACACGTGCATAAGAATGAGCAACTGATTCAAACCTCATCAACCAGAAAATGTTCCAGGATATTGTTCTTGGGAGAAAAGAGAACTGAAATTGAGAAAAAATAACTACGTACTTCTTTCCAGAGACACAAGACTACGAAATGCACAGAATTGAGAATAAAAATTCACCTTAACTTAAATCCTTTTCTAAACCTGGAAACCTAAACTCTCATCTTTTTTTCCAAGTACAGACTGGAGGTTTGATACTGTTTGTTTGTATTTCTGATATTCAACTGAAAATAGAAACACTTAAACTGGCTAAGATTTACTCACTCTGCATGTTATTTCTGCTAGTCTGAACTTCTACAGGAACAGACTGCAAAGCTGTCATAATCCTCTGAGCGATATCAGACAAAGGTACTTCAGAAGGCTCACATTCTATATATGATGTGTGGTGCTCCATTTTTAAGATTAAACCTAAACACAGAACATACACAAATTATGCAGGATATCAGGGCCATGGAACAATCTCTTAAATTCTTTTAAATTAAAAACAAAATATAGTGAACATGCTCAGCCGTTCATTATTCTCAATAGAGAATGACATTTCCACCCTGACATGACTATCAGTTTCTAATTATTGTAAATAAAATCTAGTGAATTGTAATAATTTACAAAAAACACTGAGTGCAACTTCTTTGAAAGTGTTTTAAGTAGATGGATAAAAATTAAGCAGTCCTATGAAATAGTGAGCTTCTGATAACTATCTGACAAACAAAACCAAGAATTACCATTTTTGTGTGAAATACTTTCCCCCCTTCCCAATGTCATTAAACTAGTCTATAGCTAGTCTGTGCATACATTTACTGTCATTGGTGCTCAGATTTTATCAATCTTTCAAGTAACAGACAAAATTGAACTGATACAACATGAAAGAAACAAATATTATCATGATATAGAAACATTGGTGATGTGTTGTTTCAGAAAATACTGATCATAAAAGATCTTTATTCCTTAAACTTTGTATAATTGATGTACTCAATTACTATAAAGTACTAACAGCATTAAAATAGTTACTATAGCTTGTCAGTTCAAGAAACAAGTCAGTAACTCCTAATGATTCTACAGGCTTTGCAGCTATTGCTGTTCCAAGTTTTATCTTTTTTTTTTTTGAAAAAAAGTTGCTTTTCCAGCTGACCTGTAGCCATATTCCAAAATGCACAACAAATACTAAGACTGCCTCTGGAGAATCAGAAAAACAGTATCCACACTTGTGACTTTGTTGACTTTGTATAGTTTGACAAGAACAATGCATAAAACTCACCACAACCAAGATAAATAGCCAACATTTTCAAAATACTTAATGGATTCAAGCCGTACAAGTCAACTGCTCTTCCAAAAACTGTTGTTAAAGGATTCCTACACAAGTTTATAACTGCAGTCCTGTTATGTTGTTCTCCTCCCACTAAATCCAGTGCATGAGTAGACTTCCAGGTCAAGTTTAATCATCAAGTAAACAGTATTTCCTCTGCTTACAGGGAGATATATTTTTCTTAGCTCAAGAACATATGCAGATTGCAAGTTTGAATACTCAGAAGTACAAGCATTTGTATCTAGATTCAAATCAGGCCGCTTTAGTATCGTCCATACCTACCTAGCTCAAACTTTATAGCGTGAAAGGGAGAGAGAGGCAGAATTGCTTCCAGGAGTCAGAATTATCATCCTTTCCCACTCACAGCTCCTCCTAACTTTTTTAATTAAGAGCAACCATTTCTTTCCTGTTATACAAGGTAAAATGACTCCCTGACTTCTCAGGTGATAAGCAGCAGTTATAAAGCCTCAGGGGTATACCAAAATGAGAACCTAGCAGACAAAATATGAAAAAGTCACTATGCATGAGAAAAGCTTAAAATCAACACACAGATTCACCATAAATATTGGCAACACTGAATTTATAGGTTTTTGGCATTTAATAATAAAATGTAAAAAGTTAAGCAGCATGAAATTCAGATATAAAGTTATCTAATTGGAAAGAAAAAAGTTCAAACATTTAAAAATAAGTTATATTCACTTAAAAAGTCAAAAGTCCGCCATCAAAATAGTTTTAAACACTACCATTACTGAAGTTAAAGCTAATTTAGTAATCTACATTAATATGTACAGTGCTTGAAAGCAAGCACCGCTGATCCCATCAAGCTATAAAAGACTGGAAGTTATCTTACAAAAAAAGCCTACTTAGTTCCACTGTTGCATTAGGAAGCTATGTAAAAATTTGATAAACAGCCTAACAACGCATATGAAAGCAGAAGTATTAAAGCATCGGGACTCTGAACTGAAATGCCTATCAGATATTGTAAATTATAGAGCTAACTCCAAAGTCCAAAAGTAAATGTAAATTTTTCTTTGAAAAGCCCAGTATAAGCACAGACTGGTTCCAATGGAGAAGACAGGCCATAAATTAAGAGATATCAGAACGGTCTTAAAACAGATGGTCTTGGTACATCTAACAGATTCTGGTACATATTCCAACACATTTCTAACAAATCCATATCTTCTTAGGTGAACTGCAAGGGAAACAATCGGGGAGTATCTGCCTTGGAAAACTCTACACTTCGGAAGGAGCACATAACATTCACGTTTCAAAGTCTGGAATGTATTCTTCACTTTTATTTTTCAGTTCACATATCAAAAGGTTCTAAGTATACAAGAAGACTTCTCAAGGGTATGAATGTTTCTTTCTGTGCTGTGCTGAGTGCAGTGGAAATCAACACATAGACTAGCAGAAGAGCAGTCCGAGTGTAATTTGTTCAAATAAACAATGTATTACTTCATGTCAAAAACCTTTGACAAAACTGAGATGTGAACTCAGTGAGCAAATGCCAAAAGCCATAAAGCAGCATACAATCCAAATTTGATAACTGTGGCAGCTGAACATACATTGCAATGACAGATAAATATTAGGCCTCGATAAGCTAATACTTATTCCATAAACTTGTAGACAGTTTACATTAAAATTATTTCCTTTAAGGGTACATGCAAGTTCAAACATTAAGAACTTCACTGGTGGTGAAATCCTTCTTTTCCAGACCACTGGCTTTAGCCTCAGACTGCTGCTCAAGGTTCTCCACAATCTCTTTCAAGCGGTCTTCATCTTTGTAAAAATACACATACAAGTCTCTTTCCATCTGATACAGCTTATTGGACTCTAAAACGTTTCTCTTTGACTTCACATCAGAAATCAGTTCCACGAGGAGTTGATTTAGTTTACTTAAATCAGCTTCCAGTTGATGAAACTGCTCAGTAAGTTCCTAACAAAAAATGCAAGACAAAAAATTATTGCTTTTATATTGTTAACACAACAAGTGAACCAGAAATATTTAAGTTAGCTTTTGGAAGCCACACTTGTTTAGAAGTGAAAAGTTATCTCAAAAAACCAAAACACAGGTTATAAGGGACTCCATTATATTAATGTAATTTATAAGCTCTATGGAACAGTATTCACATCAGTTTATGAAACTAATTTTAACAACTTGTTTACTAAAGCAGATGAAGCAAGCCCATAAGAATCTGACTCTCAACCAGACAGTTGAATGATGTTTTCAATCAAGCGTACCTCTTCATAGCTAGTCAAATCTTAAAACGGAACAAAAATGACAAAAAAAAAGCCAATACAATTTTAAAATTAAATAATTGCACTACCATTCATTTTCTCAATTGTCATTCCTATGATAGTTCAGTGTAAGCAGGCTAGTCATCTGCTTGCACAGTATTTCCTTATCAAAGAAATTGCTTTTCTTGATAAAAAGTTGCAATAGCAAGAGATGTCACTAGGTTTTACCAGGTAACCTGAACCATTAGAAAGGTATTTGATTGGCATAATAGCATGTAATCCCCTAAATACCTATTGTTACCAAGTTTCATTTTTTAATAAAACTGTTCTATATGTGGCAAATTCACTTGACAGATGGAAGTCTTAAGTATATTTTTATATATTTAACCAAGGAAGTATAAGATAACAGAAGACTTCCATCAATCCACTTCTGAGGTATCTACAATTATTTAAAACCCACAACAATTTGCATTTAACAATCCCTACTGTCATTTAAAGCAGGCTTTAAACCCCACACCTAGGAGTTCTATAGCAGGATTGTCCTATTACAACTGCATTCAAAATACTGATATTCTTATATTGTCCAAATGAGACACCCATGGCCAGGCTTTTTAAGTAGCCAAATCATACCCTTCGGGCGTTACAGATAATAGCAGGAAAGAAGCTCATCTGAAACCAGGGGAAATTTTAAATTAATTTTCCAGGGACATTGTGTCCTGATGACCTATTTCCCACACCATAAACTTTTAGTGATACAGGATTGTATATGCTTTTGAAAGGAACTAAAAGTTAAATGCAGTGATTTGCTCAGAACCAAGAAGTTTTTACCTGCCAACACTTTCAAAATCTTACATTTACCAAAAACTATGTAATACTGGGCTCACCAACATGATGCTAATAGATTTGTTGCTGGCACCTGGGAGCCAATTTGTGTCTCTACAGCCGTCACACTACATTTTTCTCAATAAAAGAACATGACAAACATGCACGTAATAGTTTTAACAACTGGATAAGGCTTACCTGACTACTGAGTTGTATCTGATTTCCTCCACAATACAGAGCATCATAATGTGTATCTACATCACTTTTTAGTTTGGACAAAAGGAGAGACTGTTCTCGAAAAGATGATGCTAGCTGATCTTCTACTGTAGCACAATCCTGCTTTAACTTCTGAGCCATTTGCTCCAGGTTTTTGTATGTTTTAAACAAATATGGGTTTTTTTCTCCTTCCAGAAGCTGATAAAGCCTGCAGCAAAAGAAGTTAGACACACAATTATTTTTAAGTTTACTAAGCAGTAATTTCATTATTAGTCAAGAGAAGATGTTGATGTTGAGAAGTCAGAGGACTAGTAAAAGATAGTACTGCTCAGGGTACTATACTGCTGTATCTCCCACTGATTCTATCCATATATAGCTAGTATGTGATTAATAGTCCTCCAAAATATTTCAGTATTAAATTAATAGCAATGAAATACCAAATTAACAGCTCATAAGCACAAAGTGAATGCCAACAGAAGTTGACAATATGCTTTTGCCAACTAGTTCTTGGCACATCAAGGACTGCAAAGATAAATTAAGAGACCTTATAGCAGCCTTCAAGCAATTAAAGGGAGCCTACAGGAAAGCTGAGGAGGGGTTCTTGATCAGGGAGTGTAGTGAAATGATATGGGGCAATGGTTTTAAGCTGAAAGAGGGGAGATTTAGATTAGATATTAAGAATTTTTTTTTTTTTACTGTGATACTCCATCAAAAATGTTTAGCCTTGAAGTGACAGCAATATAGCAACACTTTCCTCCAGTATCACCTGAGCTTCAAGACTTAATTGCTTAGGAGCCTGCTTTTTCATCACTTACATGGGTAACAGGACACTGAACCCAGATGGCAAATCAAGCAGTAAAAACAAGCTAAACACAATTCATATCTTGGAGTCATTCGTCTTCTCTACCACATGGGGGCTTTTGCAGGCTAAGCTGATCAGGTCGTGTATATGATGTAGGAGATGCTGGTATCAACAGCTCTCCACATCTATACTTCTGGAACTGCTTTCAAGAAGTCCTAAATCAGGGCACTATATAAGACGTTTGGCTTTACACATTCACTATATTACGGGTATTGCTTGGAACTACTTCAGCAATATTACCGAAGACTGATAATTGAACAGTTGTTTCGCAGACAAACCTAAAAAGAATTTCAAGGGATAAGCAAGAAGCAAATCTCATACCTTGAAGGCTGCAGTTCTGGAGAACTGAACACTAATTAGCTACAGCAAGTAACCAAGAACTTAGCAGAAGAAAGCGCTTATCCTGCCTAAGCCTTTATCTCCCCAGTATTACTTCAAAAAAATCTAAGTTCAATAGTAAGTATAATGCTTACCTGCAAGCAAAACCATCATCTGAACTAATGATGTTTCCTGATGTTGCTTGTTGAGTTTGCTCTATTATTGCCTGTACTCTCTCTTGCAACTCACTACTGCTCCGCTTCAGAAATTCTACCAAATTCTCGAGTTGGCAGCAGAGCTCCTTGTGTTTCTTCAACTCCATTTCATAGGCCAGCTCAATAAGTTCAAATGATGCTTTCTGTCTTACCATATGCCTGAGTATTTCATCTTGTCTTGAAGCATAACTGTCCTGCTGAGCAATCTGATGATCCAAGTATGCTTGCACCACGGGCTCGGTGAAAAGCTGTGCTTTCTCTTTTAAAAGGGGAAGTAGTTGTTCTTTATTTATCCAAGTTATTTCTTGTTTAATTGTTGAAATTTCATTATTTAGACTGGATATTTTGGCATCCATATTTTCTCGCTTTCCCAGATCCTGCAAAAAGCAAAAGATTTGTCAATTTCTTCAGAGGTCCCCCAAGCTACTTCCCTAGCAGGATTCTTCAGTACACCAGGATTAATGTCCTTATGTTACATAAAAATCACTACATCTTTATCTACAAATCTAAACAAAAATTCCACAAGTAGTTTTACAGAACTTTACAACATAAGACAAATACCAATTTTAAAAGATAACAAAAATAAAGGTATTTTAATAAATAGTAATATTTTCATCCAATTGCAGGGCCAGGGAACAGTTGATTGTGATTTAAAAAGCAAAAAAAGGCTAATTTTACTTAGCACCCAGGTTTCAAACATGTCTAACTGAAATTTCACAAGCAAACGTTTTTTATTTTCAGTCAGATGACTATCAACAATGCTATCAGAACCCACCTTTTTCAAATTACTCAAATCAACCAAGCCCTACATGCCAGTCATCCATAACTGAAAATATACAAACTAACATGATGCCTCAAGTTAGTCCATGACTGGCATATGCCAATATTTTTCCTTCTGTTTTCTTCACATTCTTAAGTTCCAGTAATCATATCTGCCCACTCACTTGTCAAAAGATTTCTGGGGCTTCAACTAACTGATCTACTCATTTGGTATTTAAAACATACCAGCACAATGCCACCATATTACAAATATTTGAGTTTCAAGAGTCAGTGAACTAAAACCTTTTAAGTTTATGCTATGGAATATAAACAGGAATGTATTTATCAATGCATAAAAATTTCAACCAAAGTTAAGCTTCTGTTTTTTATGCAAACAACTGAGAGCTAGTTATAATGTGAAATTTCAAAGTTAAACTAAACTGGAAAGGTATTACTAAATTCTAGGCTTAAGGTACTCATTCCAGAAAATGGAATTAAAGGTACTCTGCCATACAGAAGAATTTAACTATAGTAATTGGAGCTATTTCAAAAGAAGAGGTCTGCAAGCAAGACTAGAATGTCATAGAAGTGCAGTTTTACCATGTAAAAACAGTTAAAACAATAACAACTCCACAATTTCTCTTACTAAATCCAGTTGAATACGCCTGCCTGTTTAAAGTTCATGATCCTCTATCACCTTTTGTGGCTTACCTTGTCATTTAAGGACTGCAGCATGCTCTCTGCACATCTGACAGCTGAATTTATGCTCTCCTCTTTTGCTTGCATCTGAACTAGCTGATATTGAGCACAAATATAAGCTGTCTGTAGCCTGGCTACCTCTTGACTCTCTTCACAAACTTCAGCGGTCTCATCACAAGTGATTTGTTTGCCTAAATCCGCAAGCTGAAAGCTGCCCTCGTGTGAATTTTCAGCCCATTCAGACATATTTTGATCAAAATGTTTTTTCATGCGTAAAGTAAGTGCTGCAGTGCTTTGTTCTTCCCGAGACAAGTACCTGTCCAAAGAAAGTTGGGAAAAAAAAACTGAGTGTGAACCTGAATCTTGTTCTGAATCCAAAGCAGTGAAGAAAGAAGCCAGTTTCTTAGCTGCATCTGTGAGAGACAGCAGTTCATTACCAAGCTTCTTATTTGCTGCAGTAAACACTTCCAGTCCTTCCTTCAAATCTTTTTGTGCTTCCTCCTCTCTGCTTTTTAATGTTTGTAAGACTTGTCTGTTTTCAGAAATCACCATTTGAAGCTTATGATGCCGATGAATTTGAAGTCCTTTCAACTTCTGAAGAGCTTGAATCTCATCCTTCAATTTCTCCAGTTCTTCCTCCTCTTCCTCCTCCTCCTCTTGGCTACTGTTCTTTAAATCCACAGGCTGCAGGGTTTTAAGAGCTTCATTCAGTGCGTCTTCCCCCAAAATGGGCTTACCAGACTCTAGAAGTCTGTCAAAATCTTGCAGTTCTTTTTCAGATACCACATGCTGCTCATTTATATTTCCACAAAACCACTCCAGAAACGCTTTTTCTTCTGAAGATTCAAACAGCCAGTCAAAATCTGCTCCATTAAGCTCATCAGCTTTTGGATATCCAATTTTTTTAAGAGTTTCCACAAAATCATTTCCGCAGCTCATGATTAAAGTACTTTTTGCAAGCAGAAAGGATCCAAATACATGAAAAAAATACGAGGCACTACTCCAGTGGTATTTTTTTTCTCATTTTAAATGATTATTCAGTATTTTAGTACAAAGAGTCTGTGCAGGAAAAAGTTAAAAATGTCTGCACAGATCATACCAGTAAACTGGATGCTATTCTGGATTAGAGTGGTTATTCAAAGACTAGGAACCATTTTTTACTTCAGGGATATCTTAATGTATTTTATTCATCAAATCAGAACACATTTTTACATCAATCAAATTCCTGATCTTTGCAAACACTTTTTTAAATTCAGATAAATTTACTATTAAAATAGAATACTACCATTATTTTAAAAGCAGCAGGTGTAAATTACTGATTAATTCACTAGCATGCAAAAGTGAGTTAAATGGTTTTCTTCACATCAAATAAAAAAAGAACCACCCAAAATCACTAACTCTTCCAAAATGAAAGGAGCTTTCAGCTTGTTCTGAAAACAAAGCTACAGCGATGTGACACTGCACTTTCAAGATATCCCTTCAGCAGCAAGAATTTCGTCTTCTAAACCTCCATTTTAAAGCTTTCTCTGAAAAAGGAACAAGAAATCCTTTAAAATAAAAATATCTCAAAATAACAACTGAAAAAAAAATCAATTATAAAATAATAAAGAACAGCATAAATATTCTCGTGAAATTAGTCACAACAAAAAGCAAAGCAGCTTGCTGTTTCCAAGGAAAATCATCAGCTCAGTGATGCTAAAGGGAGCACAACAAAGAATAGAATAAATTACCAAAAAAGTTGCCCGCACTACTCTGGTAATATCCATGGTTATTTTTGATTTGGTATTACTTAACACTTATTTCTAGAACATACAATTCACCAGAAAACCCCACCTTGCCAGCAGGGCAGGAGGGTATGAGTGCTAAACAAGTAAAGGTAGCCTTCTGAAATCCCCTGTGTACTTAAATTTACTTTAGAATTACAGATTATACAAGAAAGAGAATTTGTTGTGCGAGTTACCTGTCACAGGGTGACATTCCAGCTGCCCCCTGTCTCCCATGGGAGGAAAGGGCTATGGTCAACATATACAAACAAAAAAAGGGCACATGTAGATTTACTTGTGCATAGAGCAACCTGATTTGGGGGAAGGTGTCCCTGCCCGTGGCAGGGGGGTTGGAACTAGAGGGGCTTTAAGGTCTCTCCTAACCCAAACCATTCTGCGATTCTAATGATACCAAAAAAGCCAGCAAATAAACTCTCTGAAACTTGTTCTGAAGTTTTAGAAAGCAAGCATCCTTTATCAGGCTTGAGCAACATGAAGGGGTGATCTCCATCAACCGCATGCAGCGAGATAAGAGCTGGGGACAGAATATATTCCCCACTTACAGACGCGTGAATAAGTTTACCCAGGAACCCTGTGCACAGTCTATTACTTCCCAAGGACTGATTTAATGACATGAACTTCACAACAGTCAAATCACTTGCTAATTTGAAGCTTCGGAGCAAAGCCTGACCTTGAGCTTGAGAAAGGGAAAGGCTGCAAACAGAACTGGTCAGAAAACACATCTGTTCAGCACAGATCATAGAATGGGTTGGGCTGTAAAGGACCTTAAAGATCACAGAATCACACGTCTGGAAAAGACCTTCAGGATCACGGAGTCCAACCACTCCTGTTAACCACTAAACCATGCCCCTCAGCAACTCATCCACCTATCTTCTAAATACCTCCAGATCCAGTTCCACCCCCCTGCCACGGGCAGGAACACCTCCCACTAGCCCAGGCTGCTCAGATCCCATTCAGCCTGGCCGTGAACACCTCCAGGGATGGGGCAGCCACAGCTTCCCTGGGCTGCGTGTGCCAGCGCCTCACCACCCTCATCAGACTCAACATAAGACGTTCTAACCTCCAAAGAACGAATAGTGTCTCAAACTCCCCTACTGTTTGAAAGAAAATAAAACACGTTACCAGAGGAACATACTGTCCAACTATCAAAACATACAATGGCTTGGATGAAACTTTAGTTTAGCTTAAATCAGAAACAC
Organism: Piaya cayana; assembly: GCA_013389865.1. Taxonomy (NCBI): domain Eukaryota; kingdom Metazoa; phylum Chordata; class Aves; order Cuculiformes; family Coccyzidae; genus Piaya; species Piaya cayana. Next base: position 193,481 of record WAAB01024005.1, on the reverse strand, counting down.
TGCGCTCCTTGTACGGGTAACCGGTCCCTGCACCGCAGCCACACTGCCGCTCGCCACCAGGCGCCAAACCTGGGTCCTGAAGGCCTTCGGCCACGTCCCCGCGACCCAGGGGGAACCCAAGCGAGAGGAGGAGGAGGCACCACCCCAGCCACCATTCCGCACTCACCTCAGCAGCTGCAGCGCGGGAACCGGAAAACGGGAAACGGCGGGAAAAGCCAGCGGAAGTGGGTGTGAGCGGGGGGAGGAAGAGGAGGGGAGGGGGCGGGGCCACCGCACTCGAATCGCCCGCCACGCTCCAAGTCTCGCGCGCCCCGCCGCGGCGTCGGCCGCGACTGCGCATGCGTGCGTGCCCGGCCCGCGGGCGGGGCCGTGATGACGTCACTGGGAGCGGGGAAGAAAGGGGAGTTGGAGGTGTTGGAGGTGTTGGAGGCGCTGGGTTAGGAAAGAGCTTGGGGACCATCCATCCCAGCCATGTGCACTGCTACACCATATCCCTAAGCACTACATCTCCCTGTCTATTTAACCACTCCAGGGGTGGGGAATCAACCACCTCCCTGGGCAGTTGCAGTACCTGAAAACCTTTTTGTGAAGAAATCACANGCAGAACTTGAGGCCATTCCTCCTTGTCCTGTTCCCTGTCACTTGGGAGAAGAGGCCAGCTCCCTCCTCTCTACAACCTCCTTTCAGGTAGTTGTAGAGAGCAATAAGGTCTCCCCTCAGCCTCTTCTCCAAGCTAAACCACCCCAGCTCTCTCAGCCATTCCTCATAAGGCCTGTTCTCCAGCCCCTTCACTAGCTTCGTTGCTCTTCTCTGGACTCGCTCCAGAGCCTCAATATCTTCTGTAATGAGGGGCCCAGAACTGAGCACAGCATTCAGGGTTCAGAGGAGAGCAACAAAGCTGGTGAAGGGGCTGGAGAACAAGTCTTATGAAGTGCATCTGAAGCTACTGGGGTTCTTTAGCCTGGAGAAGAGGAGGCTGAGGGGTGTCTTAATTGGATTTGGAGTTGCAGGATTTGGCCTCTGTAAAGCAAGTGCTTCCATTCCCCATGATTTCAGTTGTCCTAGCCTGTACCAGATAGTTAAACTGATGATTTTGCAGGTCTTTTCCAACATTAGTGATTCTGTGATTTTTAGAACAGCACGCCTTTCTTGACGTGCAGAGACAGGACTGCACACAGTCCTCAAGGTCTGGGTGCACAAAGGTTTTCCATTAAACCTTCCCCGACAGTGCCCTTTGTTACAATGCTCCCTGTTTTTCTTGGCTTTTTGGCTGCTGCTGCCCACAGAGCCACCAGAAGGCTCTCTGCAGTGATTGCAGTACCTCTTCTGCATTGCGAGTGCTGGATCTGGGTCGAGTACCATGCAAACTATTCTCTCACAGTGTGTGCATCCCTTATCAGCCACTCCTTGAGTTTAGCTGTCTTTGTTTCCTGTTTACATTTTGCATGCCACGTTTTTCTGGGCTTTCCTGCTTGCTTCACAATATCCTTAACTTTCTCATCAAGTCATGCAGGAGGGATGTTTGGGCCACAGTTTTCTTTTCATGTCAAACCTTTTACCCGGGCTTCTAGCACAGTACTTTTTAAGGCTTCTGGGTGTTGGTAGGATTCTTAGTTTTAAAATGCTCATTCAGGGTTTTCTGGGTTTTCCCCATCTTTATATAAGTTGTTTTGCTAAAATTGAGTATTCATTTGCTTTATTTGTCTTGCTTTCTTTTTTCTGACAGTGTTAACGTTAATTATATTATGGTTGCTACTATGGACCAGGTCACCCACTAATAGCTCCTGAATTATGCCCTCTGCACTGCTGAAGACTAAATTCAGAATGTTTTTCCCGTTGTGGTTTCTAAGACCTGTTATTCTAGAGAGAAGTCATTAATTGCATCCAGATACGTTACCTCTAGATTTCACCCTGATGAGGCATTGGCACAGTCTGTATGTAGGCGGCTGAGCCCTCCCACTACATGTCCTAAATGTGCAGCTTCTCTAATCTCACTTAATGCAATTGTTGAAATGAAACAACACAGGGAAATGAGCAACCTTGCAGCTGTGCACAGCTACGACTAACTCACTTGAGAGTTTCTAGATAAAAATCTGCACCTGTATCACCTGCACAGTGCATGCAGAATGTTGATTTCTGGGGTAATGTGGTCTGTGCAGGACATTTTTAAATTAAACCCTGACCTGGCAGGAGTTCTCATGGGTAAAAAGAGCTGTAGTGTTCAATTCCTCCCCATCAGATTACAGCCTGATACACAGCTGCAGTTTAGGCTAGCTGAAGTTTTCAAATCATCTTGCAGATAGAGTGCATTGCATCTTTCCAACAGGGAAGGAACAAAAGCATTCACTAGCTTATTCCATAAAACGATGCCATTCCAGTTCAGTCGGTTACTTGCACTAAAATCAACTTGTCCTACAGTAGTATTTTGGAGGCTTCTGCTTCACATCATTGGGTTCTTTTAAATTTCATAAATACCAGTTTTACTCATCTAAAAAATGCCTGAGTAAAAATAAATTTTAAGCACCTAGAAAACTTTCTACAGTTCTGCTGTCCTGAGAGCACTTCAGCTCTGCGCCTGCAGTCTGTACCCTAGATGAATGAAGACGCATCTAATAAAAGATTGCTTGTCTTTTATCTATCAAATTGTCTATCTGGATTGCTGCAACCAATACCTTCAGTTCCCTGTGTGTCCAATTCCAGGCACACGATGCCCCACCTCCATTGTGGCCTTTTGCAGAACCTCCATCCCCATCTGTTTAGCTGGGGAAGCAGGACTGTATGCTCATTCTGTAACTGGTTTGGAGCTACATGCATGCTGGCCAGTAGCCACCTCTCAAAGACTTCAGTTGGACCAGCCTTCAAGGCAGGGTCAGTGCAGGAAATTATTTATTTCTTTAGCTACCCAGATGTGGAATTTTTCTGATAGTTTTCACCATGTATTATCATTGCAGCCTCCATCCCCTCTCTGCTTGTAAAATTTGGTGAAAATTAGCCTGAAGGTTCAAAAGTTATCAAGGAAAGGAGGAGGGGAACAGATGGATGAAAGAGGAGTTGACAGACAGCATGATCTCATAATCCCCGCTGGCATAGGAATTCAGGCTAGAATTGAAATATTTTAGGTCAGAACATTGTGCACTTAAACATCTCATTTTGAAAGAACAAGCCTCCAATGTGAAACAAATTTTCATGTAAGACCATCGATCGGCTTCTAGGGCAGAGATTAAACAACAGCCTTTCCCTCCGAACATGTTACAAACATCTCTTCAATGTCTTATAGCCCCTCTCCACACCCAACCACAGACCGGTGAGTCTCAGCGTTTGTTATTGTAGCTCCTTATGGGTCAAGATTGTTTTTCTCAGATTTGTTTTTTTCTTGCTTGTGTTCAGTCAAAACATAATTAAAGCCTTACCTTATCCTTCTTTTCCCCCATTCTTGGAGCAGTTGTTTTGCATCTGTGTCCAAGAACCAGAGAGTTTGCTTCGATGCCATGTTGTTTTTTAAAGCCATTTTTATGGTGGATTTCAGAAGATTATGACAGAGACATTTCCGGAAGGATGTCTGCAAGCTCTGCACTGTTCCACTGATGCCATGTTGCATTTCTTCTACTGCAAAATACGACATCGTTATGCCTGATACCTCAGAGAGAAGCTAGCAGTTTCCCATTGGCCAAGACTGTAAAAAACAGCCAAGGAGCTCTCTTGCCATCACCCAGGCATTGCAGCTGGCCAGTATGAACCCTCCCACAGGGATACATCTGCCAGATGAAAAACTCTATTTATAAAGTGTTTTGCTTATTACTGCTTTATGAGTTTCATGGGGGGGGGGAAGTGTAGGAAATCAAAAACAAAAGAGAAGACATGGAAATAAGTTTCCAGTTGTTGAACTGCAGCAGTGTAGAAGCTTTTTCATTTTGCATCACACCACATCTGCTCATAGCAGCAGCAGGGTCTTAGAGCTCCCTGCTGCAGACTGTCGGAGTAGCAACCCCTCTTTGGAAACACCTTGACCTAAAAGGTAATTCATTGCTTTCAGCAATTGTATTCTGGATTAAGCACAGCTTTCGCATGTGAACTTCTGTTATATCAAAGCCAGAAGACAGAACTTTGGCACGAGCTTGCTCCCTCTCAGGAATATTTGTATCTTCTCTGTGAAGGAACAGTAGATTTCATTCTAGGGCCTCGTGTTCCCAGAAAATGCAGGACAATGTGATTGGTTTTCTTCAGTTGTTGGATTCAATGCCATAAATGAAAATCAAGGGCTAACACTCCTGATGTATTTAGACACATGATGCACAAGGTGATTTTTTTTAACTTAGGAAGTAGTTTGCTCTTCTGACCACTTTTTGGATTAAAAACCCAAACAGGTCTGATCAGCTGGACTGTCTGCAAGTGGGTTTTGTTTGTAAGAAATCGAACCTTTGTATGGGAATATACATCGTCCTTAAAAACACTGTGTAATTCCCAGTTGCTATTGTAATTATAATAACTGAGAACTTTGCCATTGAAACTACTTTAAACTATCTTTTAGAGGAAGCTGATGGTTGTATCATCATGAATTTAATTGTAATTTAAGGCTCTTCTTCATTTAAATAGGCTTTGGCAAAAGATTTTCATCCTGATGGGCAAGGTGTGTTTCTCAGTCTTTAATATTAAATTTGAAATATTCATCATTAGCAAAATCAAGAAACTCACTTTTCTTAGGAAAAAATCATGTTACAAATGTTAGGAAGGAAGCTGTACAGGTGAAAAACTGAAGAGGATTTACAACAACAGTTCCACCAGATTAGTCATAATTCTGTTACACCATGCAATTCTATCTTGTGCTGAGAAAAGTGGTGCAAAATATAGCACTGCTAAATGTATATTATAGCTATTTTCCTGTTGAAGATTAATTTATAATAAGCAAGTGATGTGCTGGATTGCATTTTATGCTTATTCTGTGACAGCGATAATTTCAGAGAAAGCTTTGATAAAAATTACTCTGCTTTGTGCATGAATCTTTTTACTGATTCAGCAGCTCAGCTTATTTGAGCCAAACATAAACATATTGACAAGCTTACCATGATTTCAACGTAAAACCACTATTTCTGTATTTTTAAGATCTCCGTGTATTTAAGGGCAACAGGTGTGAAACAAACTCCAGTGGATGTCACACACTGCAGCTGAGAGTATAACGATGCAATTCACAGAAGCTTCTCAGTTCTGTTCCTTCTCTCCTGCTCATTTTTGTCTGGCTGTACATCACTTCTGATTTGACTTTCATAATCGACAAAATACACATGCAGAACTGGTAGGATGCCTTTTAACACTTCCCCCCCCCCATCTTATGCAGAGATGAAATGATTTCAAGTATAATTGCTTAGAATAGACATTAATGTATTTCAATTTCACTTTGTTCTACAGGTTGGTCTGTCTTCAGAAGGGCAACACTGGAAATTTATGCAGCCCCCATGGTTAGAGATAAATAATATTAATGACTATTGGGGTTGCATTGGGCCAACATATGTAACAGAACTTGAGTTTAAATTTGAGTTTAGACTAGACATAAGGAAGAATTTCTTCACCATGAGAATGGTGAGGCCCTGGCACAGGTTGCCCAGGGAAGCTGTGGCTGTCCCATCCCTGGAGGTGTTCAAGGCCAGGCTAGATAGGGTCTGAGCAGCCTGGGCTGGTGGGAGGTGTCCCTGCCCATGGCAGGTAGGTTGGAACTGGATGATCTTTAAGGTCCCTTCCAACCCAAACTATTCTACGATTCTAAACAGCAGCCTAAACTTCATACAATACTATTAATTTGAATTGCTAAAACTCAGTGAGCTTCTTATTAAATAGTCATTAAGCCTATGTGAAAAGATTTGCAGAGAGAAGAAATACTACATGCACAGAAATGATGAGGGTTTTTTTAAAAAATGAAACCAACAAAAACATATAAAAATTTGTATTTATATTATGATGAGATAATGATACAACACAATTATCTGTGTGCTATGGAACGCAGCGAGCACCATGTACGTGCAAACAAATGAATCTGTACAGTATAATACATCTCAGACTCTGAACCGTTCCTTTGGCTCTGGGACCCAGTGGCTTTGGCACAGAACCCACTCGCTAACACCTTTAGGTAACAATTTGACCAGTAAACAGCAGAAGGCTCTCTGGCAGAGTGCTTTGCATGCACCAAAATGTAATCACTTCAAACCCTTTATTTTACAGACCTTCTCAATGACATAAATTGTGTGCAACCAATTCTATTTCTTGTGCAAAATGGGAAGAAGAAAGTCTGACATTGGAGCCCCTTCACTCTACTTTGCCAAGAGGTGCCTCTCTGGCTAGGCACGGGTCCCTAGGAATCCTTTCCTGGGGTTAGTTTACAATACTTCAGGTAGAAAGAACAACCAAGGTGGTCAAATGTTTTCTGGCCATTTCTGTTCCAGTATTCCCTCCATCCTGTGTAGTTATGCAGCACACTTGGAGATTTCTTGTGCAGCTACCAATTAACAACAGTGCATTTACAGAGTCACTTAAGCAAACCGGCTCATTTCTTTGCTGGTGAGATTAATCTCTGACTGTGTTTCCCCCATTAGCATTTGCAGGGAGAACAGCTCTTCTGTAAGAGTTTCTAAGAGGATTCAGTGCTCCTTCCACCAGTTTTGACCAATGCAAGTCAGCGGATTAAATATGAACACTTAGTGGCTCTGACGACACACAAATCCAATGGTCTCTAGTAGTAAAAGAAACCACCAGATTTCTGAGAATATAATTTATTTTGCAGACATTTGTTTATCATCACCATCACAAAATAGTTAAAGTATAATATATAAAGTTAAAGTAATGTCTAAAGTTAGTATTCCTTGATTAAAAGCTGCGATGATGTGATTCTTTTTAAAAATGTCTTTCTTTTCCACAGGGCCGATCTGTGAGGGTGAAGAATGTCACAAATAATTACCAGCCTGCAATGAAGTTGGTACAATGGTGCAATAATCAGTTATCACACTAGCAGAGGCTGCTGTTAGCACCTCCCAGAAAAGGAGAAGTACATCCTGCGGGTAAACATACCCCTGGGCTTGGAACAGGAGCACAGCTGCAGGCTGAGCTCATGCACACACAGCATCACCTCTCTCTCCTCCCCAGTTCACTTCTCCTGGCCTTTAAGTTCATCCAGGGAAATGGGTTCCACAGAGTGCACAGTAGGATGCTCAGAATACTGGTATTTATCACAGTTATTTATCTATAGATCAATACAAGTAACTTTTTTTTATTTTAATACAAAATGGTGTCAGGCTGCCTGTGTTGTAGCTGAACCCACACTCATCCAGGATGTCAAGAAAAATAACACCAACAAAGGACAGGAAAAGCCTTACTTCTTTAAGTTAGATGCACGTTGTATTAGCTTTATAAGTTTAGGTTTTTTCCATCCTAAGACATACATTAAGAAATTAGTATTTAGGACTGAAACTCGTCTATAAACACCAGATGGAAAACTGTCCTTTTCATGGATTGTGGCAGAGGAGCTTTTTACTTCTGCTTTAATCTGATAAAACTTATTTTGAAACACGTTTGGGGTTTTGCACAAGTCACTCAGGATCCAGGTTCTGGGTAGCGATGCATTGTGGAGTTTCTACTGTTCAACCCCTGCTCTTTTCAGAAGATAAATAAACAGCCTCGGTGGGTGGGTACTGGTTGGGCCGAGAGAGGATGGCTGTGAAGGAGGAATCACCCTCCTATTTGCAGTGCAGAATCTGCAGGAAAAGTTAACAAATTTAGGCGGGGGGGGGGGGGTTTGTGCCTCTCCTCGGCAGAGCACACTCGTGGAGCCACAGGAAGAACTTGCTAGAGCAACTGAGAGGGGCACATCCTCCTGACACCTGCATGCTGCCAGGGAAAACCCTTCCTTTCTTCTCCCACCAGGAAACAGGCCAAACCTCCGCATCTCCACAAAAAGAACTTCTCAATGACTTCATCTCTCCAGGGCCTTTTCCACAGAGGAAAATACCTACCAGCCCTGTAATCTTGTCCCTGCTCCTTTTTTTTTTTTTTTTTTTT
>WAAB01024005.1:142984-183437 GCA_013389865.1 Piaya cayana | reverse complement strand
TTTTTCCTTTTTTTTTTTAATTTGTTTTTTTTTTAATAAGACCTTCTTTAAACAGATAATGCAAAGACTGGTCCATTCTTTTCTTACCCAGCAAGCCAAGCTCTAATGACTTCACTAAGCAGAAGTTGTATTAAAATACATCTCCATAGTATTGCTATGATTTGGGTAAATATGTTCTGAACAGCTTGATGAGTACTAAATAAACTTTGCTGTTTTACAGCATACATTTTCTTTTTTTTGCACTTTTTAAAGAATAGAAAATGCAATTATAGTGTGCAAAAGAAAAAAAAAAAGATTAATTATCTTCTAGCTGAATACTGTAATTTTAAGCCATGCCTTCCATAAAAATGTATTGACATGTGTAAATAGAAGAAAAGAAAAAAAATAAGCAAACAGAGATTTCATTTCCTTGCAAGGAAAGATCAACTATCACAAACTGGATCACTTGTGTTTGTATTCTTCAGACAAAGAAATGAAAAAAAACAACCCAAAAAAGCCACTGAAATGTTTCAAGTGTCATCCATTCCATGGTAACAGGTTAAAATTGCAGTGTTGCTTTCTACTACGCCTGTTAAACATGGACAGAATGATTTGCTGCTGGTTGGATATTGAATACAAAAAAGCAAAAGAAAGTTGAGATCATCCCACATGAAGTCATTATTAGAGCTGGCTTTTCCCCATTTTGAAGTACAGTAGTGACTTGTAAGTGTGACCTTTTCTAAAGATCATCTGAGATTTGAAGATTTATCTGCCTGCTTCACTTAAGCAACAACTACTGAAAGAATTTACTCTATTGAGCCTGCTAAGCAGCATTCAAAATGTTCTGTTATTTTTTTTTCCCTCCATGAAGAAATACCACAAAAAGTAGTCCTAGGTTTTTGTATCTCCAAATCACTAACAGATTGTAGATCCCACTTATTCTTCCATATTTGAAAATGGTTTCTGTAAAATCAAAATAACTGTCAAACTCCCTTACACCATGCTTCCAACAGTTTGAATTTAATACTTCTTGAATGGAATGACATAGTTTATTTTCTTTAATTTGCAGTATGGCTACATCAAGCTAGCTTTAAGTCACAACTGTACCTAACCACAGTTCTCTGCAGCAAACCCATGATTTAGAATATCTAATATTGTGGTTACAGTGCAGGGAACCGTGGGTAAGAAACCTCCATGTCAGAGTACTGTGGCTGGGGTTTCCTGGAAGAGTGGCAGTTGACACCTCTGGAATATTCATATATAAGTGCTTCAGTCAGATGGTCCTGAGTTGAACGGGTAACTCAGGCACTATGAGAGCCTGGCATTCAGTCTGCGGGAATGTGTGTAACCTCCGTCACTCGAACCGCTTTGCAAACTGTAGTGGTCTTCGGCATCACTGGCACTTCCAATACTGTCCATTTCACCTGGAGTAAACTCCATTCCTTCAATGTCTACTTCTAAAGAAAACATAAGAAGGCACATTTTCAGAACGGCAGCAAGTAGTAGCAAGTAATCATGGGCCAGTATCACTGTGTCAATCCTTTCAGGTGAAACCTGAATCAGACTTCATTTTCTGTAATTAAAAGAACTGGAACAGTAATTCCCGAGGAAAGGATCATCTTGTCCACCTGAGAATTAAAATCCCTTCTGTCCTCATGCACATAAATATACTGCATGACATCAATACCAAATGCTGTACAAGAACTGTTCCAACCTGTGCTTAGCCACCGGTCTCAAAAAAACAACCTCCCCCAGCAGCTGCAAGACTGCAGCACTGTTCGTGGCCAGTCCAAGCTAGTCAGGTGTTGGCTGGCAGTGACCACAGCGTGGCCATCTGTCCACCCCTAACTGCACTGTGACCAACGCTCATCTCCCACAGGCCCTGAAAATGTCAGCCTCAGTGTTTGGGCACAGCAAAACTTCAAATGAGGAAACTGGAAAGAGTGAGAGGCAGCTCGAAGAGCTCTGCCTTAAATGAGAACCAAATGTAGGGAACACTTGGTGATCATTACATAGAAAATATTTTAAAATTTCGCAATGAATTAAGACCAATAAGATCTATTTTCCAAGAAGAGACTATTCTACCAGCCTTAGCAATAATTTCACTAAAAATTCAGAACATTGTTTAAAAAAAAAGTGATTTTTTTTCCTGCAAATCATAAATGGAACAATTTTGTCTGGGTTTTGTTGAAAGCTTGACTTTGGTTCTAACTAACGTTCTCTTGCTTCCCTACTTCCCTTTTCTTCCCTCCTCCTGCAATTTGCTTTAGGACGTTCTTGTTGAATTACCTTGTTCAGAGTCAGTGGATATTGTTGATCCCATACTGTCAGTGCGGATACGCTCCATGCCCTGCACGGATAGCTGCTCCAGTCGGCGTTTGAGGTAGCGGTGCTCCCGCTGTAATTGTTCTTTAATATTTAGAGCTTTTCGGTCCTGTTCTTCCAATTTCTTAAGGGGAAAGAAAAACAGTAAGCTGACATTTTTCACTCATGTTAAAGCATAAGTAACCTAAGATCTTCTCATAAACAGTGATTTTTAATCAATTTAAGTATTTTAATTAATTATTAAATTAAATTTAAAATGTTAATGTTTTTGTTACCATTCTATAGATCAGTACAATTTACGCAGGCTAGACCAGAGCTGATATTGTTTCCCAATAAGATACATGGATACGGGTGGAAACCCTTCAAAGACTCTTTTGCTGCCAGCAGACATTCCTCAGCTAAGACTGAATTATTGTTGCCTTGGTTGTGGGGAATATTTAAATCTTTTTTTTTCAGGCAAAACTGGCATAATCTTTGATAACTAGAGCACAGCTCTGGTTTCAGTCAGAATTTAACATCTCTTTAGGTGAAAGAGACTCTGTACCATAAGGGAACCATTGCAAGCCTCCCAAATGTTCCCTTCTCCTACTGCAGGACATGCAAATTTTTACCACTTAAAAAGCTTCATTAACAATAAGCAGTATTAATTATATATAGTAAGAGGAATTTGCTAACAACCCTTTTTATCCTTGAATTTTTTGACTTTGAACTTGTGCAGAGCAATACAGAAATTCTGTGATAACTTCCTGCAATATCGGTTGTGTTAATCCAAAACTACTCAGCAAATAGCCTGTGAAAGGATCCTTCCACCTATCTACCTGAAATCTCCCCTCTGACTGAAGAGAAGAAGGTATGAATTTTAGAAATAAAAAGAATACTTCACACCTGGTAAAATGTACTGCACTGTTGGTCCAAATGCAGTAACAGAAACAGTATCTTTTAAGATTTCAGCTGAACCCTCTTCCACATCACTGACAGCCATTTAAATGAAATGACTACATAATCAGGGAAGCAAGTGTGATGGGTATGATGGGATCAAAAGCAGGAAGGGCACACCTTATATTGTTTTAAAAAGGATGCTAACTGATAAAGCAAACTACAGGTTGTAGCAGTAAAAGCTACTTGTAAGACTAAATTTCTCTGTGAGCTGCAGTTACACGACCACTGAGCTTCAGGGACTTTGCAGGGAGTGAATAAAGCTGCTGACGATTGCTCCCTGCCATCCAAATGAACCTACGCCTGCTTCTCTGAGAAAAGCAGGGTGGGACACAGCACAGCAAACCTCAAACAAAACTATTTCAGGGATTTTGCTGTTCCAATGCAAACCTGAAAGCAAAAGTATTAATCTTTGAGAAAGTAACTGACACTATTGAACCAGGCAGCTTCTTGGCTGAACGAAGCCTAACTTTTGCAGCCTCATGTTCAGCAACACATTACATAGAAGTGCATCATACATGGATACGCAATGTTTTAATAAGAAGAGGGGTTGGTACATCCGTGTACACAACAAGCCAAATGTGCCCAATTGATAGATTTCCTTTTCCTGTATTTTCCCTGGCTGCAATCCCAAACTCTAACAACTATTTTAGGAATTAACTCAGTGACTCACATCTAGGAGGCTCAAAACCATCCAGTTTTTTAGGGCAAGTTTCAATATACCAGGGTGTATGTGTGTGAGAAGTTCAGAACTAATGACTGTGTTAGAAACTATAGCAAGGCCTTGGTGTGCTCTGGCAGGGCAGGGCAGCAGGGAGGTGGCGGACCTGATGAAGAGAAGCAATTAAGTGGCAACCCAGTCAGGGCAGGTTCAGTTAAAAATATTAAAAAGAAAGCTAAACTTCAGTTTTCAGAAAATGAGTACTTGGTACCATGCCCAATGGAAAGAACCTGTTCCTAACTCTTCTTATCAGCAGCTGGAATGGAAATGACATGGCTAATCTCTCACACTCGCCACTTGTAAAAACAGGTTTTCAATTTGTATGCATAAGCCCATGACAGGGGGGCAGCCCAAGACAAAAAACACATGCAGTTCCTTTCATGCATGTTAGCCTGAATTATAAACAAGAGGCCAAAATCTCACATGGCAAAAACAGTGGTTGCCCAGCTGGAGTAAATGTGCTTACAAGAGCTGAAGAAGCAGCACGGTAAACTTGTTTACAAGAATGGTTTTAATTAATCTTTAATTCTTCATATGAATTATACCCATTTCTACAACTGCAGTGAATCTTAACACTGTACAACAGTGGGTTGTTCTCCAAAAGATTCAGAGATCACTGGCATTTTTCAGCCTCCCCTGATACTTTTCTTTACCTGCTTCCCTCTAACACTGAACAAATGCCAGAGGAATAATTACAGTCCTAGACAGAGTAGCAGAAACTTGTTCTTTGAGATTTCAATACCTGTCGGTCTCATTTCTACATATAACACCATTGCCCTGTAAAACTATAACAGTAAAAATGGGAGTGAATGTGTCTTTGGAGAGAGATGGGCTGAGGAGTAATTCCCTTTGGATTACATGTGCAGATGTACAGCCTGCACTGGGCTGGAGCAGCGCGGAGATCTGGGGGTGGATTTTATTTTAAACTTGTGACCCTTATGAAACATGCAAGGGGAGCATCAACTAACAGGAGACTGCATTTCATTTTTGTTTTCCTCTAAGTGATTTTCAAATGCTCCACAATCTGGTCATCAAGATGTGGGATGAGGATAAGGCTCACTAGTAGCTATAACCCCATTGCAATATACAGTTCTACTTGGCTCAGTCCTCAAAAATTAAGCATATTAAGCAAAAATCAGCTTTGATACATATATATAATTTTTTAAAAATACAATGTAAACCACTAGTAATCAAACAAAAATCACAAAATCACCATTTTATGTATCTGAGACTGCAGGGTAAGTGACAGAACACAAAACCTTGATACTGTGACTGAAATCTTTGCGACTAATAAAGGCCAATATATCCAGAAGATCGGACATACGGATATGGATTTGGTGTGAAAATTAGCTTCCCCTATGGATACACATTCTGGAAGATTCTATCTTAAAAGAAATAAAAAATATGGATGATGTTTTTACCTTGATATGCATCTTAGCTCTTTTCAACAGACTTAGAGTGGTGTGTCTGGTGCTGTCCGGCCCAAGAGGCACAAGCTGTTTTAGCTGTTCCAAATATAACCGGAGTTTGGCCCGCCTGAAATTATTAAAAATTAAGAGCATTGTAGTAAAGTTGCATCCAAACAGCATATCCTATATGCAAACACCATCTGTTTTCAGGCTCTCTGTGCAGGACTCGACTCAACGGTGGCTTCCTTTCCCCTCCCTTTGGCAAAGTTTCAGATCAAAAGGTCACTTGAAATGCAGTAATACTGCTTGGTACATTCAGGCAGTGGTTTCATACCTATATTTCAAAGTTGTTCACTCAGTCTCATTAGTCCCATCCTAATGAAAGAAGAGTTGACTCAGAGAGCTGGGAAATCCAAGCAAGGCTGCCCACAGAACTCATGGCTGAGTAAGGAAGGAGAACTGGGACTTTACCTCACCCCTGGGCTTTCTACAGGCAGAGATGGAGCTGTTGGAGGCAGTGAGGAGTATGCATCCCTTCTCCCATTTTTAGCCTTGCCTGATGTGATAAACACATTCCTGCTACACAAGGCCAGGGCACCCACAGAGTTCTGCACAGCTCTAAGCTGCTTCCAGCCATGGTTTATCAAAAGTGAGGTCCTGATAACCCTTCTCCTCCCATCTACTGAACCACAGCATCCCAGGAAAGGAGATGTTCCTCTTCTCCTCATACAACCAGGACAACCACTGTTGTAAACACACAAAAGAAAATATTTCCAGCCATGCTGGGCCCTGCTTTCTCCGTTACCCCTTTGCAACTATCACTACTGCTGCTCTCAGTAGTATCTCCCATGCTCATGACATAATGATATTTCTACAGATACTTCATTTCCAAACTTCGTCTGCCTTTAAGAAAGAACCTGGCAACACAATACTCCATGAAACAGTTGCTCCAACTGTCCAAAATAAGTGCCAAACCAAAGCACAGTCTGCAAGTATGTTTCTACAGTTAAATCCCACATTTTCTAGAGTTAGATCTCTCCTGGTTTTAACACATAATTCTTGAACACAAATCCATACAAAGTCACCTTTCACTCTGGTAATGAGATAGAAGTAGATGGGGAAGTGCTTATAGGAGTACCATCTCTAATGTTTTCCTTTCTGCCAGGCTGTTACAGGTTGGACAAAGCCATGACCTGGAGCACGCCCACATCCCCACAACCCAGCAGCAGATCACAAGTGTGAGATGAATAATCAGGTTTTTCACATCTGCTCGATGTGGCATGAAAGAAACAAACTTTGCAGGAAATTTAACGCTTCTGGTCAAGAATGAACTTTCTTTTGAACAATCAGTTCAGAAGCAGAATTCAGCATCAGTGTTTGAAATGCAGCTGAAGAGGATTTAATGTGCACCCCATGACAAATTACACATGTGTAACCGGAATGATTAATGTAATGTGTAAACAACCTGAGAATTAATGGGGAAAAAAACACAAAGTAAAATAAAATCTAATTAAAATACAGTACTGTAACCACCACACTCTCGCATGCTTACTTCTGTCTGCCTATAAATAAGCACTACATTAGGTAGGAATTCAAAGAGCTTTTCTATAAAATTCTTAGTTCTTTCTTCAAGCTACTTAGGGAAAGAGGAATATTGGTGAAAATGTGATTCTCAAGAGAAAACTGATGACAGATTCTTTGTGTAGGCCTGGGGTTTGTTTTTAAACACAAGACTTTAAATGTAACCATCCAAAAGCTTTTATTTAAACAACATTAACAAAGATTGGGGTGAAATTTCACAAAAATAGCCCAAACAGATTGCACCTCTGTGGCTGCAAGTATAAACTGGAATCCAATATAAATAGATCCCAGAGGTGAAATACCAGAATTAGGGGCTACTGGTATTAATACAGAAAATCCTAGTCAGGTAAATTTTAATTTCGATCTGTAATCTCTAACAACTATCTGGCTGCTTTTGTGTTTTAAACAAAAAAACTTGCTTCAGGGACTAAATTAAATTAATTCTTCTGGTTTTTAAATGGCTTCTAAACACACATGCCATCATCTGCGTCATGACTTGGATGCAACTCTATTTAGACAGCTGACAAGAAAGCAGGACTGAAGATAAAGGAGGATGTGGCAAGGAAGTGGACGAGAATAGTATCCATTAATAGACAGAGAGTTAAATATGTTGAAATGAACGATCACTATACTTGAAGTAATTAAAAGTCTGATAAGGAATAGACAGAACTGTTCATCTGATAGCTACTTAATAATAATCGTGGAAAGCATTAATGAAACCAGACTACATATTCAACTTTTATGCCTCTATTATTACCTGAAGACAGTCTGCTTAGCACAGTGAGAAAAAAGATTTAGTGCACTTCCTTACCATCAACTGGGGAATTAACAGTAATGTTACCAACATCCAGTGGGCACAACTGTGTGTCTTTTTAAAGTGCTGATTCTTTTATGTTACCTGCCCAACAGGTAATGCAGGGATTTACAGAGGTGCTACAAAGAACTCATGACTGAAGCCAAGAATTATATATTAACTGACTTTTCCTACGAGAAGAATTAAAAAGAGCTTAATATTAAAAAACGTTGCTTTGAGGCATTCTCACCACTAACAACTAATAGCACTAAATATAATAAACACTTGCTAAAAGACCCTCTTGACCTCTTCTTTCAGAGGGATTTTTTTCTGTCATTTATTTAATCAGCACCTGTGAAACTATTTAAGATTTTAAAGCATTAACACACAGAGCTGTACATAAATACAGGGGTGTTTATGTGGTCAATTCATATATTATAACACAACAGCATAATCAATAGCATAGACTGTGAACATAAAAGAAAACCAGCCCACCACAATTCCCGTGGTACTGCAGTAAATATCCCCACAGTTTTGATTTTACACATCTTGGAAAAAAACCTGCAAGAATGTAAGGAAACATTTCAGGCATGTTATGTTAACATATCACACCAGCAGGAACAGGGGACTCAAACTTCACAGCAGATAAGTTGTTGTGTACAGACTCTGCCAGCACTAATTTCTCTTTTTTTCTGCAGGGACCTGACAGTTTTTCCTTCTCCTCTTGACTGTGACCGCTGGAGGAGGGAAAGGCACTCGCAGAGGTAATCGCAGCCAGAGCTGCTTTGTGTTTTGAAATTCATGCCTTAAATTCCACCTAGAAAATAAGGGGGGGGGGGGAAAGCACCCTGGTCTCAGAGCAACGTGGTAACAATCTCTGTGCATGAAATGAAATGTGGTTGAAGTTAGGTAATTATGCTCTGCTCCAGCTTGGAAACTCAACGATTGCACCTGCACCCACACGAAGCATGGTGTCAGGCCGGGACACTGGTGCCTGCAGAAGCAGTCACTTTTATCACCTCATGCAGATGCAGAGAAATATCCCCCTTGTCAGTGCTACTGAATTCATCAGGGAAGGTGCGGATGTAAACAGAGGACTCCAGAATCTGAATCCTCAAAGGTGCTGCTCTCCATTTTGGGTATGGCCCCACACATGGGGAGAGGCGCATGGGAGACCTGTCTCTGATTTACCATGGTCCACTCTGCCAGAAGATAAACAGGCTTCAGATGTTCAAGACTTCAGTGTTTCCCCACTGCCCTATAAATCTGCATTATAGCTCTTGTAATGCTTAACAGACATTAATTACTAAGCCCACAGACTTGGCCGGCGTTCCACAGCAGCGGCCACATCCAGGAGCCATCCAGTGGTTCATCATATTCACACAAAGGGGAATGTAACTTGTTGACAACTAACCTGACAGGTACCAGCAGGAATTCCCTTGAACTGGTTTCAATCTATGAAAGCTATGATGGGCAATTCCAGAACTAGAGATAAAACGAACCCTGGAGCCTCACAACTCAGAGGGACAAAGCAACAATGCAGTGCTGTTAGGAATTTCCCTGTCATATGAGAACATCCACCAGAAGTCCATATGAAGACCACTCACTGCCTCCAGTCTTCAGAGACTCCAGTTTGCTCCAGTGCTCGGCTATGAAAAGGCAGGAGCAATGCTAGCCAGGGAAGCTATGGTTCATCACTTCTCCAAAAAATGGCTGCCATGCAAATTAAATTAAGTTGATTAAGATCTTTGACTCTAATCAATTTTGAAATTGTGCTGAATGAGTCTATAAGATGATGGTCAATAAGCTTCCCCACATGTATGAAATCCCAGATGCAAATCCCTTTTACCACACCAAGAAATAGAATACTAAGATGCAGAGGGGGAAATAAAAAAAAAAGCCTATTGCTCACACTGGATAATCTTAATTCCAAGGAAACTGCAACAATTCCAAGCAATTCCTACCACTACTTGATGGGTGGTTGGAACAAAGTATTTTTTAGTAGGGCCAAATGATGTAACGAGAGGCAGTGACTGTGAATTGGGAGATTCAGGATGGAGCTTAGGAAGCTAATTTTCACAGGGCAGTGGGTGCACAATCAGAATATGTTGGCAGAAAGGCTGGAGAACTTCCATCCTTGAAGCTTTTCAACATCATAGAATCACAGAATGGTTTGGGTTGGAGGGGTCTATAAAGATCATTCCGTTCCAACCCCCCTGCCACAGGCAGGGACACCTTCCACTAGATCAGGCTGAGGATCATGTATACCCAGGGAAAGCCATTATTATTTGGAGGTCCCTCCAATCCACACTTCTATAAGCATTTAAATCACAGATTGCCTGTAGAACCATAGCATTTGACAAGATCGCTCCCATTCATGTTAAACCACAACCCCTCTTGCCATTGCACGACTTGAACTTGTGCCTGTGTGATTGATACAGTGCTGGAGTGACCTAATCTGCCTGTAGTCTTTCCACAGGGCTCTCCATGTAATTTTTTTCAAAACCAGTAGAGTGGACAGAAAAGTCATGCAGCTGTCAAACACAGTTGTGAAGGCAGCAGTTGCCCAGGTTTTTGATAGCAGCAAAGGAGTGTTGCCTAAACCATATACATATAATTTATATATCTATAGACCCTATTTGTGGGAGGGAACAACATCCATCATTTAAGCCACTGATTTACACAAAGCCAACTGGAAAGGCAATAGCTTCCTTTGGCAAGTGCATGTGCAAAGCAAGCGTCCAAGTCCTCAGCGTGGTATGCCTCAGAGAAACTAAATGGCTACAGACACTCATAAGAGTTCAGCACGACAGTGAAATGTATGCTTGACAATCCCACCACCTTGGCTGGGCAACCCACAGAGACAAAGCTGCCAGCAGCCTTCTGTACATTTACAGCAGGTTGCATACAACAGGCATTTCCTCAAAGCTGCACCCAAAACCATAAACAACAGTTCCTGCTGCTGATATTCTGCTGCCCACTGCCAGAGATCGCTTGCAGAAAGGGTCAAAAGGGCCGTGCTCATCTGTTTCTCAACAACTGTGGGCAAAAGCTTAAAAGTCACTAGACAGAAGTCAACTTCATGACAGTGTTCACCTTGCACATCCTCAATGTCTCAATTCACAGCCTCCACAAATCAGAATAACTCCTGCATACACCAGTTTTCCAGACGGCTGTAAAAGGGACGGAGTGAGTCTATCTGCAAAGACTGTCATACCATAGGTAGTTCTAGAACGGCTCTGGTCTACACCCACTCACTCCTACTAGCACATTGTCCACGTAACACACTGGGAGGCACTCTGGAGCTGCAGCACCTCCAGCTGGTGGGTGGTAAGGCTGGGAAATGGACAAAAAGCCACTAAATGTCCATATTCCTATACTGTATGCTCTGAATTTCCCTTTGTGCTGGCTCCAACAGAAGCTGGTTAGGGTAGACAGGGTGTTGTTGCTTCAACACCCACAGCCCAGTGTGCCTCTCACACTGCAGCGCATCACTGAGGTGTGTATGGGAATGAAACAATGCTTGTTTCACAAGAAGAGCCTAACTGTGCTCTCTGCAAGATACTTTAACACTAAAAATGCTTGCGTGGCTGAACATGTGCCTGTAATTCAGATTTCAGATGTCCCAAATTTAGTCTACTAAACTAGTGTATACAGGAGGTTGACATACACTCGAAACAACTCTTAAACATATTTGCTTGGTGATGTTCTGAAAAGGACAGGACACTATAGATCAAACACGCAAACAACACTGAAAATGCAATCATTACAAGCCATACAGTGAGAACAACAGATACATTTGAAATAGGTGCAAAAATTAAAAATTTGTCATTTCTGTATACCAACTATTTCAGACCAAAACCCCAACAGCCTCAGACCCTCTCACAAGAAAATTCAGTATGCATTAATGCAAACAACCCCCCCACTTCAAAGAATATAAACCTATTTGAAATGAATCTAGAAGATGACATATTATTACAAACTGGGCAGAGTTCCTAAAGCATTTTAGATTCTCTCTCTCCCGTTTCACTTTTTTTTCCCACATTTAAACCTATCCTGCAATGAAGTTAATACACAAAGGTTTAAATATAGAGCAGTTACTAAATTTTTCATTGTTGCATAATGACTATGTAATCTGGCTTAATAAAATACATAGGATAAAGTCAGAGAAGAATCTCTGCACCAAAAATTCACTTCTGGAGTCAAACTCTCTCCAGGTACACCGTGAACCAAAGTGGTCTGGCCTGCGCCCACAACTCTGGGTCAGAGGCCTCCGTGATAAATTAATGATTGCATTTTCTTCCTAAATGAAGGTGATTTTATCTCCCTACCAGACATTAAATTCAGCATAAAATACACAAGTGAGCTAACTGCAATTACAAGATGCTCATGTTTTTACAGACAGACTCTTCACAGTTTATTTATGAAATGCAAATACCTGCATACTGGGAGCACTCAAGTTTTAAGAAGAATCAGCAAACACAGGAGCTCAGGATCCTTTGTGACATGCACTGGTCAGGATGAACACAGACAGCATCGTTACTCATAAACTTCTCAGTATTTCAATGTTCTTAAGAAATGCAGACCAGCAGTAAAAACTTCCCCATTGCGACTTTGGGATTCACCTGCCACCAAGGTAAAATCAGAGAGAGAAACTCTTGCCTGTCTTCTAGCTCCACCATCAGCCCTTTTTTCCTAGACCTTGACACAGCAAGTCAAGATCTCTTAAGGGCTTCAGCTCTTCCTGTTTTGTGCACAGTCACACTCTTGAACAATGTCAGAATTTTACTGCAAATGGCACTGAAAATTAAATCAATTCATATTAGTTTGCATATCCCTGGATATCATGGCCATACATATAACGTAGGCACACACATAATTACAAACCCCACGCTGCTTAGTAGAAGTTGGTGCTCAAGTTCTCTTGCCTCGCTCCTCCTTGAGCTAACACTTTTCTTAATTTAAGTGTCAGGAATTACATGTTTACAGCTCTACAATACTTTTTATAAGCTAGCAAACATTAACCTGTACTCATTAAAATACATTTCTTTACAAAGGCATTTAAAGAGATTAACTTCCATCTTAAGAAATAATAGAAATTCAATCATATAACAATGAAGAATAAAGAAAACTGTTTATCAATGGTCCAGACAGAATTTATCATATCTTCTGCAAAGCATTAAATATAGTGGAAGATAACACTCCACTGACATACAAAATCCTGTCTCTTTTGTATTTATCTCAAACACTAGCAATACTTTCTGCTCTACAAATGATACCTCAGGTTTTTTTCCTCAAAAGGGGCTCTAGCTCATACTCAAGCTGCACAATCTATTTCAACCACACAAATTTGTTTTAGTGAAAAGGAAAGAAAACCCCTTTAGTATTAAAGCACTGTACCATAGCAAGGCACCCAGTGTGCCAATTGCTACGAGATGTGTGAAATGCTTGCTTACAGTTGAGTGCCTCAGAGTCAAACCCAGAATATTCAGTAGTGTCCTTACAGCAAATTGCTTGGTGTTTTATTATCCAAGAAAAAATCAGCAATACACCAGCGTTCTGCAATAGATGCCACTGTTTTTTTCCCCATATTAAGAACAAAATCCTGCAATTTGTGCTGCTGGTGAAGACTCATCAAAGGTTTGTTCCACGTGGCATTTTTTTGCCTGTCTCTCACACCTCAGAGGCCTCTGCAATGACATTCAGCAGCACAGCCCGAGAAGGCATTGTGGCAACTAACAGGCAGCAAAAGATGTGACTGCCTAATTGCAGTGATTGTTAGTGAATTAAATGCAACAGCCCTACAATCAGTGCAACCACCTGCTTTATGTATTAGACTTCAGTATTAACTGGGCGTTTCAGCCTCTCTATGCATTTCCAGTGTGCTGAATACTTTTCTGCATCTGTTTTGCAAAACTGGAAGCAACAAGAAAGCCTAAGCAGCTAAGTAGCTGGTGGTCTTGGGGTAGGTACCTCTGAAACATCCAAACGAGACATCAACTTCCTACCAAAGTGATGGCTGCAAGAGTATCTTACCACCAAAGAGCTTCCAAAGAATCAGCGCTGCTACAAACTCAGTCATTTGTGGCTTGCTTTGGGCTGGAATGACCCTGTAATGCAACCTGGACAAGGCCAGCACGAGGCGTCCAACTGGAGCCTGCGCAGCTGGTGGACAGCCAGACCGCCCACATGCCATCCCTTCAGGAGTGTATCTGGCAGGAGAAGCCAACAGACTGCTGAGGGTCCATTCAATTCAGGCCAGCAGAGGAAATAAAAGCCCTGTGGCACAGTTAGTACCTGTTGCCCTACTGTCCATCGAACTTCTCCCACTCAAGTTCTCCTGCCTCCTCTGACAGCACAGACAGTCAGAGGGGCCTGTTAGGTCCCCCCTGCCAGTGTTACCCCACTGCTTGCTCATCCATGTGTCTGAACTGTAGACCTACCTGTCAAGGTGACAAAACCAAAATACAGTGACCAGTTTCCAACAAGTCCTTTTCCTTTATGGGCTCGAAGTGTCAGTCACTCAGAGAAGCAGTTGTGCAAGGCAACACACAGGCAGGAGCATGTCTGCAAGGACTCCAAGGCAGATGGGACACCAGCAGCTCTGACCAGTATCTGTTTTAACTGCTGGGGAACAACAGCCTCAGGCTCCACAGTATCAAGAGCTAGAGGACAGACATCTAACCAGCCTCATCTCTCCTTGTTTCTTTCCCAGCACTTCCCTGCAGCCAGGCTTGTCCTTATAGCTTTCCCCAGGCTTCAGCCATCCTACTGTCTTAAGCTGCTCTTATCTGAAGAGCAGCCACAAAAGGCTTAACAGCCCTTCATTGTCTCAGGTCTTGGCAATAAGTAACAGCAATACACAGAAATTTGAGATGTGCTTCACAGGAGATGTCAATAGGAATTAACAAGCTACACAGGGATTCCCAAAAGCATCACAACCAAACATAATGGCAGCTGGATACCATTTGTCTTTCCAGAATGGCAACCACCTCAAATTTACATGTATAGGATTCTACATCCTTTGACCAGAGGCAATAAAATTTCTGACCTTGCCAGAATGTGAGGCAACAGAAACAAAGCATTATCAAAACAGCTGAAATGCCCTGCCATACATTTTTTTGTGCTTGTGTTCTTTCCCTTCTAAAAATACCAAAATGAGATATCAACACGTATTTTCACGGTTCAGCCTTTAAGTTGTGCTCATCTATAAAGCACAGTTTGCTATACTTTAAACCTTTAAAGTCAATATCAGAAAAATATGAACAATTCTTAAACCTACAGAAAATGAATTTCTGTTTCAGGTGTCTTCTGTTTTTAGCCCTGTTATCTACTGATTGTCTTTTAATGTTTACCTCTCAATTGCTTTTAAGCAATAGCAAGAGAGGTATCACCTAGCCCCACAACCTCAGCACCACACAGTACCTACCTAAAATACAGGGGAAATACACAAGGGACAGAAATACCACTGTACACACTTGAAAACAGGGTCCACAAAAGAATAACAAGCCTTGATTTTAATATACTTATTAAATACTTAATTCATCCAGCCCTCAGCCCGTTTGTTTCACACATTAAAATGCACACACTGCAATTTAGCAGTTCTCCTAAATTAGGCCTCTCAAACCCATCTGTCTCACTGGCACTCAAGTTTCTTACTGGCGCTCAAGTTTCTTAGATAGCGCTGCAGAGAGAGTGAAGATTTTAAGTTGTCTGTTACTTCAGAACAGTGTCAGACTCTCTTAGATAAGGAAGTGCCACTGCAAGATCATGCCATTCCAGTATCAAGGGGTTTTAATTCCCACTTGAAGATACATGGATGTACACACAGATTTATACCACACATACAGCACACTGAAACCCCAAGAGTGGATTAGGACTCGCCACCACTTACATGAGAGCAGTAATGCTTTGGTCCTCGCCAGCGGTGGAATACCGCAAAGCAAATTTGCACAGCAAATCCAAACCCACATCAGTCTGCAGTTCTGTTTTCATTTGCCACTCTTCACCATACTCTTATAAGTAATTTGTTGAGGGCTGAAGAACTTGGGTCAAAGAGAATGGCATTTAATTAAACAAGGAAAAGCTGCGTAACAACTGGTTTGCAACTGGGTTTACACAGAGGCGAACAGGATGATAACTATAATTTTCCACAAATGGAACCATTCATCGAAAGGTGGTTGAAGAGGATGCAGGCAATCTCCCCCAAAGTGGATGTCTGTCTCACGTGGCACTTATGGTACAAGGTGCACTGTGGCTCTGTGCACACAAGCTACACGTTTATCGGCTGACAACACCCCACAGCAAACCACTGCTCACAAATCAGCTCAGGGCTTGAAACGGGCTTTAATTATCAGACTGTTTCCCCACATCAAAATGCTAAGCAAGAACATTGTGTCTCAGGACAGCTGCCAACAGGAAGGATCTTTAAAAAAAAAAAAAAAGTAGGCAGAGGAAGACTACAATGCTTAAGAGAAGCCTAGAGAAGTTGACCTGTAGCACAGCACTAAGTGAATTGAGCATGGTACGAGGACTAGTGAGCATTTTCTGCCTAATTTTAAACCTCCCTTGAAACTTAGAGATTTTATACCTGTCAAATAAGGGGAAAAATGTATTCAAGGTTTGGGGTTTTTTACACCACTCTATGATGCCAAATTAAAGGCGAGGTGAGTCAAGCTGAATTATTTTAGCTAAATTAGAAACATGCTTTGCCATCATACACTGAGCATGAGGCCCTGGGAAGACAGACAGCAGGAATCAAGCAGCCTTTTTCTGCATCAGGTTAAACAAAGATTATGAGGCATTAATATCTGCAACACTGGATACCTGTGGCTGAGGGTTTACTGTCCACTGTACTTCTTTGTCCAAATTCCAAGTGAGTACCGAGTATCCAGTTTAACTACCCCGGCAAATGCTGCAAGGACTCCATGCTCCCATGTGTGCAAGGTACCAAAATAAACAGCAACTCACACCACAGTTTAAAAACCCAATCAAAGGTAATGCAATTGTATCTCCACTTCAGTACCTAAACAATCACTTTCTTGTTCTCAAAGGTAGGAAGTTTTGAGCTCTGACTGGGAAATTAAATATCAGTAAGGGATGTTCAGCCTTATTTCTGGTTTTGCTTTTTCTAGTACTTCCTCAGCGCCTGTACCTACCAAAGCTTTGTGGCCATCTCAGGCGAAGTAGCTAATGGTGGCAGCCTGAGCATCCACAAATGAATTTCTTGGGGGGGAAGGAGATGGTGGGTATTGCTATCTTTTACCACTATAGATCTGTGAGATGTTCTCCAATGAGGCAGCTGGGGTGTGTCCTGGACAACAGCAGGGTAGCTGTTCCAGCCAGGTAAAGGGTGGTGGTCCAGGCCCCAACTGAGAACACCGAAGAAAAGAAAACACCCTGCAGTAATTAAGAGTACACGTCCACAAAAGTCTTGCTGTACATCTCCAACTCTGTCACTGCAATCTTGTAATAAGAGGTGAATATAAAAGACAGTGTGAGGTGTATATATAAACAAATTTAAGGGAAGTATTAAATACACTGACTGTAATTAAAGCTGGTCTCTTCCAAGGCTACAATGGGTGTTCTTAATTTCACACAAATTAAAAGCTGAGCAACACTTATGTAATATTTCCCGCCCCAAGGAGTGACAAAATTTGGCATCATGGGACAGTGGAGAGTTGCAGATATGTGACAGCCCTGCCTCAAAGTTTAGATTTAGCTTGCCACAGCACAGATAGTGCCTTGTTTATAATTTAATTTCCGTCCTATTTCACTTTCCATTGAGCAGTACAAAGGTCTGTGCCAGACAGGGTGCAACCTAGCAGAATCTGAAAGTAATCCATTTGGGGACAGTAAGGTATGGAACAACTTTCCAAAACTCTTCCCCCCTTTCTTCCTTCTTTCTTCCCTACAAAACTCAGCTCTTAAGAGCATTGTCCTGAGGTTATCTGGCAATGGAAGGAAGAGCCAGATGCTTGGACCCACTTGCCAAGTATGTAAAGTCAGGTGGTGGCAACCAAGACACTTGACATCTATTTCAAATACCTATTAGCACACAGACCCAGCTTCTAGCCACACATGCACAACAACCTCCCAAATTTCCCTAGCAGAAATTATTTGCTCCACCCACACTGTTCATTTCAACAGTCAACACAACAGCACTTACCAACCTGGATTTAAGTTGGCTTTCTTGGGGGAATTACAGGGTTTACTGTCTTCACAATTTGTAAATACCAACTAATGTGGTATATGACACAGTGTCAAGCAGCCAGTATTTGCAAACAGTGATGGCTGCTTCAGTAGGAGCTACTGAGTTCTGGCAGAAATTACATGCAGGGAGGCCGCTGACTTAGCACCCTGTATCTTCATTTAGTTACCTAAACTGAAACATCAGTGAAAGAAATGCAGATAAATTTGTTAGGCACTAATCCCAAAATGAAAGGAGATGACTTGCAAGTACTTTCCAGCCTTTTAGAGATGTTTTATCATGTCCAGATATGGTCTTTTACTCAGTCCCTGAATCTTCTGCTTTCTTGCTGTAAGGTAGAACTGAACATAGGCTTTCTTAATGTTGGTTGTAACTAGAGTTACTAGTTTTCAAGTTAGAAGCATTAGGACAGATGACCTCATGTACATACATCCAAATGCACACCTCTTCTGTATCAGCTACTCCAGTCTCCAGGCACTACATAATTAGTCATGCTAATTTGTCCAGAGGAAGAATTGTGTAACAAACTAGAATTAAACAATAACACTAGCCACCTACATCCTTTGACAAGTCCTGACACTGCTCTATTCTAGCAGGATGCACACATAGCTCAGTATCCCTGTTTTGGTTTCCATCCCAAAACACAGCACTTTGTGAAGTCCCAAAACAACTCCTTCCAAAACCAGGGAGGACCAGAACATCTTATCCATTCTTGTGAATTGCATAGTTCTCCAGGACAAGATAAGTCAGTTTTACCTGGTCCACACGTATGGAGGGTTTTTTTGGGTTTTTGCTTGTGGTTTTTTTCCCCAGAAAAGGCCCAAATTACTGCAGTGAAGGAACAGCATCATACTTTTTCACATTTATGATCTGCTGGCTAGATGTTTATGCTCAGTATAGTTTCCGGAACCTTAACTGCATCCTCTGAAGCTGCCTGGATGTGATGTGGGGTTCAGCTTGCAGGCAGGAATGTACAGCTCCTACTGAAGTACCCTGAGCACAGAACCAGACCCACATGCCACATGCTAAACCACCGTGTGTACCAGGGAAAAGACAGATTAAAAATTACTTGACCTGCAAAGGAATCCCGTGTAGGAAATGTAAGCACAAACATCCAACGACAGAGACCACGAGGGGAAAGCAGTGTGAGCTGTAACAGGAAAGTACACATTGTTCCACCCATTTTCAGTTTGGGACCAGGCCACAGTACATCCAATACTGAAGTGGGGTAAGCAGCCCATACAGAGAAGTGCTGAAAATAGAGCTAGAGATGCCAGTGGAGGCAGGGAGAGGAGAGGACAGGACAAGCAATCCACAGAATATAGCAACCCCCTTGATTGGTTCCTTAGTGTCTACTCCAACCAGGGACACTGGGTCATTGACATTCTGTGCTCATGACATACTTGAGAAAAAATAATCCAGCCCCTTACAGACTTGGTGTGAATCTTGAATGCAGAGTCAACCTTGCCTTAAACAGCCAGAGCTGCACTGCTGGCTTGCAGGTGCAGTTGTATCTCTTCAAACCATGGCAGGTACCACTTCTGTCTGCCCCATTCTCATCTGTGGGCTTCCACAGGCTTAGCTGGTTGGGATTCAGCCAAGGATTCCCATCACATTATGTAAGACTCATTTCAAAGGCCAGCTTCTTAAAACCCATTAGCTGCCTAAATACCTTTAAAAAAAAAATGAAGTTCCAGTTTCCTTGCTTAAATGTAGCTCAGCAAGCTTAAAAGGAAAATACTTTTTTAAAATACCTAATTCAACAAATCTTTTTTTCCTCCAGTCAAGAGTGCAGTCACCACCAGGCACCTCTTTCCCTGTTTGCACAGAATCAGTACCCAGTCTGACCTAGCTATCTCCATTTTCTACAAGACCGGCCCACTCTTTCTTTATGCCAAGAGCACAAACCACCTTTCACATAATGCTTTAAAGGCCGACACACAATGGATGTATATTTGGAAAGAAGGATGAACAAATTCAAGTGGAAAAAAAGCACGTGCTTGGTTTCTCACCCATTTGCTTTCTGCAGGCTGCTTGGCTGGCCAGGAAGCACATGGCTTTCTGGAGGCCAGACCCAGGACTACACTTAGGGTCTGCAGTTCAAACCTGACTTCAGCAGGAAAAAAGACATTACTATTTAGTCAAGACTGGATTTTAGTCCATTTTTCATTACTGAATAAAAGCTTTGTCCAAAGCACAAGGATATGTACATCTCTGACATCTGGACTATAACTTCCTAGGCAGATTAACTTCCAAGCTTCATCTGCTTAATACAACCCTCCTTTCCAAACCAGCAGTCTAGGTGAGAAGACGCTTTTGTTGGGAGTGCATAATGAGATGAGCACACTGAAAAGACAGCAGGTCAGTACATGGACATTTAGAGAAGCTATTGCAGCACAAGTACAGGAGAAGCCACAGAGCTATACATTTGCTGACTGACTAGAGGTGGGGAGAAGGTGAGAAAAGCATAGCATTTCAGCACAAAGCTTTAACCCTTCTAATTTAATTCCATGGACTCAGACTAAGAAACATGGGGCATTTCAACAAAAGCATAGGATTAAGTTTTCAGGTCTGTGGGTCCAGTTCTTTACAGACTTTGCTAAACAAGCTCCATAAAAGAACTTATTACAGCAATTTAAGACACAAAGGCCACCATATACTTTGCTCCTCTGCTGGAAACCTGAGGTTAAGTTACAGGTAAGAGGGGACTTGGGGTGAGACTCAGCCTTGCATCATTCACCTCAGTGCCACAGCTGGCATCCTCAGATGGGCAGTCACAGCACAGGGAGGGGGGGCAGAGCTGACACCTAAACCATGGCAGCCACCTTCTCACAAAGGCCAGTCAGTCTCTTAAGACATTACCTTGCTTAAGCAGTGCAAAGGTATCTTTATTGCAATTCACTGGAACTGCAGCAAACCACTTCATACCAACCAGATGGTGTAAATAGTTCCTCACTTGACGAGAAAACCAGAAGAAACAGATAAGATGTTAAGTGCTGCTGGTTAAGACGCAGTGGTTCCCACCACTAAAGTAGCAGCTGGATGGTTTACGTATTATCTGGACATACCCTAGAAATGGCAGTAGTTTTTATAGACCCATTAAAACAACGAGAGCTGTAGCAGGTCAGCAAGACCCATCCAATGCAGCACTCGGGCAATAGTGGCCAAGCCTGGAAGTTTAAGAGCAATACTCAAGTGACAGAGAAATGAACCGTACCAGTCTATACTGTAAATTAATACCGTCTCTCAAGGAGGCGATCCCACCCCCTCCCAGTGCTGGCAGCAGGGTGTGCCTGGGACAGCATGCTAAATCAGGAACACAAACTGCCTAAAGAAGCGAGCTTCTCCTCTCCCTCCTGTGCCAGCAGGAAGCGGCACCCAGCAGCCAAGATGTGCAGCTGGGCTGGGTTAAACTCCTGATGGAAGCACAGCAGCGAGACACATACTGGTGACCCCTCCCTCGAAGTACTCCACCCCCAGCACCAGTCGGGGGCTTTTCTTGGCTAGTGATGGCACCACAGTTGTTCAACGTCACGGATCAATGCAGTTATATCTTTATGCTGCAGAACAGTACTAACTGCAATGGTAATTTGTGATTTGGAAAAGGCAGCCCACAATAAAAATAAACATTAAGCATTGTTTTGGTATGCTATTAATTCAATGACCTTTCAGTTCTGTTTCAGAACTTCCAAGCTTATCAGCAACTGGCAATTATGTGCTTTTCATTAACCCTGCAACTCAGTAACATGAAGAGCCACAGAGAGCATTTCAAGACACTGTACTCTCTCAGCTTACATAATCTTTAAACTCTAAGTAACTTTGGTGAGTGAAATTAATGTACCAATTAATGCTCCTGGCATCTGCATTTCTTTCATGAGAAAACTGGCTATCAATTAGGACTAATCTTCAGAGGTACCTACTTGACCTACTTCATCAGCGAATGCTGTACGTCATAATGCTCCCATCAAAATATTTTTCATCACACCTAACATTTATGTACAGGTATCTACTTCATATACATGACAACGTAATATATAACAACCCTTTTCTGGCAAGATTTTAGGTTTAAGGACTCCACAAAGCACTACCCAAACCTCAAGACAGCAATACCTTCTGTGTGCATGGGTACACTTTCATTATCCCCCAATCAGCACTGTAAACAATGCATACATTAGGCTTCTTAGGGAAGAAGGAAAGGTTTGTTTTCTTTTGCAAGTCACTATGTCTTGTGTATTCCCCACTGTGGTCTTGCACTTTTGAAAATTCAGAGTTGTCCTACTCCACTGATCCAGGTCACCTCCAGAGCAGTGTCAGCTCACTAGAGTACAAACCAGCGAGCCTTGAACAAGAGAACTGCTCCCTGTCCCACCCAGTGATTGTCCTGAACACTTGTGCACTTCTCGTTCTTGGAACGACTTCCACAGAAAAGGAGGGAAAAGCCCCTAGAGCACACTTCTCCCAGCAGCAATGCCTGGTTTTTACCTCCACCCAACTCAGCTTGCCAGCTTTTGTCAAACCTACGCCTGGGGACCTGGGATGGGATCTGTCAATTCCTCCAAGCAGAAGAGCCCTTACAAGTCAGACGCTTCTACTGCTGAGTGCTGCCATGCTCAAGACTGCTGGTCCATCCTCCCAAAGACATTAATCAGTCCCCTCTTCTATTTATACTCTCACTGCTTGCCAGGAGTTATTTTATAGAATGCAGGCAAGGATAACTTTGCTGCTGGTCCACCTCTTCCCTCTTTTTGATTAAAAACCCCAAGAAGACCCCACAGAAAATACAACAAATGGTTTGACAGAGGCAGGAGATATGCACCTGCCTAGATCAAGCCATACCATGGTCACCCTGCCCAGGAGCTTGTTCAGCTCACAGAGTGCCAGTTTGGGGACGGCAGCATACAGCTTGACAATTTTGAGGCCCACTTTTATCAATTTCCTTACTAATTCTTACAACCTGTTATTTAAAATCATTTCATTTTACAAGCTATTTTCAAAACTTTCGCCACAGAAAGAACAGGATCTTGAACTCCTGCAGCAGAGCTCCTCAGGGCTAGGCAGGAGTCAAACGCCCTTGTCACCGAAGGAGCCCTGATAGGTTGGTCCCAGTGTGCCTCATCATCTCGGTCTGCTTCTGACAAGAAAAGCTGGAGCACAGCAGGGAGGTGCAGCTTCCTCCCGCAGCCCTGCGCAAACTGGGGGGACAAGCCCACACGTGAATAGCAGAGGGCAGATGACTCACTGCCTTCAGAAAGCAGCGAGAAGATCTCAGCACCATCTTCAGGGGGCAGACCTTGAGTTTTACACTGTAATGTAGAACTAGTATAAATTGATGCAGATAAATGAGATCATACTATGTCTTTTTAAGAACCTTGAGCCTCTCATGGATTCTTGTTTTGTTTTCACACTATGAAAGCTGAATTCCTCTGTACAGCTGTCAGGTTCAGGCGATTTAAAAATTGCCTTGCAGAAAGTCACTATTACAAATATACTTGAAATTTAGATTGCTGAGTGAAAGCCTACAGATCTAAAGCTCTGGCTGGAAACAGTAGCAAAATCTACTGAATGAATATGCCCATATATTTTTGTCATTAGGAACTAGTTATGTCCAAGTGCCATTCTGATTGACCTGCCTGTAATTATTAAAATACCTTCTAGAACTTAATCTGTCCCTAGGACAGAAGATTTCCTGCCTTCCTGCTTCTTATTTAGGGGGTTTCCTGTTTCATGGCTCTGAGCTGCAAGCCTCAGTCACATAGGACCAAACCAGAACCGCCGTAAAGAGGGAGGAGTCCTCAGAGTTTAATTGTAAAGAATGCACACTGAAGGTCTGAGCAGGGTATTCCAGGGACACTTAAAGCAGAGAAAAAGGATTTTTGTGTATGAGCTGTTGACAAACACTTTGTCATAACAGCAGTCTGAATGCTATCATATAATGAGAGTTTTTGTTGGAATTATGTCTCTGCTTCCATTTGTCTTCCTCTGAGCATCTCCTCAAAAGCAAACAGAAAGGAGACCCAGCAATCGAAAATGCAAATTAAAGTAGTGGTGCCAAATGGCTGAGTCTCTGCACACCGAGAGATCAACCACTACCATTCCCACTGACATCAACACCAGAGATAAAACTTCTTACATGCAGCGTCAATGCAGAATCTGCACAGCACTGTGTACCACCACACTTCTACTGTGGCTCTCCACTTAACGGCAGCTCTAGCCACCCTCATCCAGGACACAAAAGCCCTATAAATGAGGAAGCCATTTCCCTGTCCTCCAGCACTCCGTCCAGCCCACAGACACCACGTGAGGGACTGGGTGAGGAGGAGGATATGAGCAGCCATCTCCTCTCTTCCTCCTTGATGTGCTCCTGTGAGATAACCAAGTGTGTCTCTGCCAGAAGCATCATGGCAGTGGTGAGTCGAAGGCACTGGTCCTGGGAAGGATACACCTCCAAAATCAACATCCAGTGCTTCACACCCAGCAGGGCAGGGCTGCCTGGGGGAAAAGGATGGGCTGCAAGGACCAGCTGCTACAGGGACACACTATGGCTGCGAATCTTCCGTTAAACTTTGCAAGATGCTTGGTAGATTTTAATGTAATTTTAGTAAAATGCAGTGGAAAACAGTAGGATTGGTATTAGAAATTCATACACCCACGGTGCTGGAGAAGGGGGGATGTTTAAAAAAACATTAAAATTACAGGAGTCCTTTGCACTAACATGTTAGGTAACTAGAATTGCGCACACCACATCTCCTTTTGGTGACCACCCATTTGCACGTATGAGGATCTTGCACTAATTCAGAGGGTTTCACCAGGAATAACACAAATGTGGCTTCAAATACAGAGTAACTGTAGGAGGTGCAGCAAGCAGCATCAGTCACAAATACTGGTTGTATAACCACAAGACATACCTTGCAGTTTACCTATTTTGACCTTGAGATGGCAGGCAAAGAAAAGGTAGGAAGGTAAATACTATGTGGTCCAGCTACTACAAAGATACAACACGGAACTGAAAGTGAGAAGAGAGACTGAACAATTAATAGATCCTTCATCTGCCCCTGCATCTGCTGCAGATGCTGCTGTGCTTCATTTACTGTGCTGCTTAAACATGTTAGGGCAAAGCAGAGGGAAGAAGAAGCAACTCCATGCTTGGTTTACAAATATAACTGGAAAGAAAAAATATGCAGTTTGGAAGAGAAGTCAGTAATGATGGAGCAGGGAAAAAGGAAGAAATGGAACAGAGTATCTAGAAAGAGGATGGGAAAAAATGAGAGTTAGAAACAAGCACAGTTGGGACCAAATTTTTTTTTTCTTTTAAAGAAGTGTGACCATAGGACAGAATTTTGCATGATGTTATTTTCCAAAAGACTCTTTCAGCAGAATTTCTGCCAGCTGATTTTGCTGCTTTAGCCCATGCCCTGCATTCTGAAGCCTAGGCTTGCATTTGTAAGGTTGAGGCTTCCCAAGTTCCTCTCGTCTCTAGGAAAACCATGTGGCTATTAGGGAGGGCTATAGTTTACTCATAGTACATTAAACTACAGGAAAGCATGTAGGCATGCAAGGGAAGTGATGGTCTAGCTGCTACATAGCTGTGGCCACAGAACAACACACACAAAAAAGTCCCCAGTGAGTTCAATCTTGTGCCATCAACGTTTCATGTATCTAGAAGCATACAAAGAAGTTTAAGTTATATTCACACACCCATTTCTGGCTTTCTTTGCACACATGAAACCTGAAAGACCACAAGCTACATGAAAAACAACAAAAAACTACCCAAATGAGAGTCTGTCCCACTGCCCCGCTGATAAGTGAAAGGGTGAGGGTGCACAGAACCAGCCCAGCTGCAGAACCGAAAGCCAGCACGAAGACGGGCACCTTTTGCGCTTGCCAGCTCTCTGTGCACCCCTTCAGAGCAGTGTGCCTCGGCAGACTTCCTACAGCTACAAAGCCCATCTGCAAACTAACTCTGGTAAGATACAATAGATGGTAAACACTGCCTGCAAAACTGTGCAAACATGAGTTCTGTAAAAATGGGGTCTTCGGGGTCTAATGAATGTCCTTGGTAAGTAAGTACAGCTTTTCTCAGCACTGGATACAGAAAACCAAGGCTGCAGTTTGGGAGTTGCTCATCTCTATCCTCCACACAGCTCTTTGTACAGGACACGTACCAGCAAGGAAGCAGATGGAGGGGAAAGATGTATCTGTAGGTACTTACATGCAAGATGAAAATTAACAGCACATTAGGCATACTTTAAAAAAAAATAGAATAACCCTGTGTGACATATTGGTCCCTGAAAATCATCCACCTTAATCACAAAATACTTTGGTTGCATTCATAGTATTTAACACCTCTAGCAAACCATTGCTGCTACCAGATTGTTAGTAACAGCACCGTTAACTGGCTACAGCGTTAATCAGTCCAAAGCTAATTATCAGAGGTGCTTCAAAAATAGCATACCAAACAACAGGAAAAAAAGCCAAACAATCTTGTACCTTTCAGATACCCCCCAACCTGATAAACTATTCAGTGCAGAATCAAAACAATTTCAACAAAATATTCTTCAATAAGTGTGGCAATTCTAACATCAGCCATACATATTTTAATTTGCTTTTTTCTCAAGACTTACCTATGTTTTTCTAGTTCATTGTGTGATGACCTATCAAAAAAGAGAAAAGAAATATTAGATAAAAGGATAAATACCAGGATGTATAACATTTAAAAGCCAGTGACTGAATAAGTTGCAAAAGAGCTCTCCAAAACATGCCTTTATATGGATTATGAAACAGATTCACTGTTAAATTGGTTCACTTTTACATCTCTTACATACTTCAAGGTATCAACTTAATTTCCATGAGTAAACTGTAGGTTTAGGGAGGAATTGTAATAAATTTGCATTTATTAGCGTTCAATAGATTCAGAGACAGATTTGGGTGTAAAAAAAAAAAGAGCAGTTTAGTAATAAAAACAGCCCACAAGACTTTTATCTGTGAAGAAAAATTATGAGGGGGTAGAAAGTGTCAGAAGATCTAAATGGTAACAGGTAAGAGCAAAAAGCACCCAAAAAGGCAGCTTTCAAGCCCACAGAGAAGCAGAAAGAAAAATCAGCAGCTAACCACTGCTGTTGCTGCTGACATCTTATTGGCAAAAAAGAGGAATCTTCTTAATTCTTTTGAGTCTACAAACAGGGATAAAAAAACCCCCAAGCCACAGTCCCTGAACTGACCGCATCAGTGCGCTGTTCTCTTCCAGTCTACTAGGATTCAAGAACGTTTTTTCTCCCCCCCCTCAACTGACGCCTCAGGTTTTCAGCCATTAGAAGGCAGCTCTAACTTCTTGGAGGATTATTTTTTTTAACCAATTCAGCTGGAAATACTAATTTTATTTATTTACACAGCTCAGATTAGAAACATTCCTAAAATGAAGTTATTGTTGCCACTTCAAAACCAGCAACTTCTCAGACAATTAGTTTTGTCCAACTAAAAACATTTCCAGTACTTAAGGATCAAAAGATACAAAGGTGGTGGCAGCTTTTACAGCTGGCAGATTACGTCAAAGCTGCTCTCCTGCAACGTGCTGTAACCCCTGCCTGCATCAGGGCACGATGTGCTGACCGAGACGGCTTTGTGAGGCGTAAGTGCACAGTCCATCGAGTGAGCAGAGGCATCCCAGGGTGAGAAATCCCCCAGCACAAATGCATGACCAGCAAAAGCAAGCTGTCCTGCCTTTCCCCGCACACGCGCATGCAGCTGGATGCTGCAGCATACCTAGGTGTTACTGATGATGCCAACATCTCTCCTGCTTTAGAGAGGGAGGAAAAAGAAAGCAATGCTCATGCAAAGAAATAACCAACAAACAAATCCACAAGCAATTTCTATCAGCTGAGGGCCCCTCTGGCAAGGAGCTAAGTGAATGGCCCCTCTGCAGGTAGAGGAAAACTCAAATGTGTACAAGGTTCAGTACTAAGCTTAATCCATTTTTACTGGAAAGTAATCCCAGTATTGTCACCAAGACATCAGCCTGTCAACCATTAGGAGGATTATCTTTCTGAAGAGCCTATTAATTTAATTTTCTTTAACTTGTTGCATCAAGTGTCCACTATCGGGTTTCTACTGTGCCATATAAGTGCTCCTGACCCATATTCAGCAAGACTGGAAGCCTTTTACACATATTCAGTGCTACATTAATAGGTCAAAGTGGGCCAGGCTTGCTGTGATTTACCAGCTTTACCATTTGACCATAATAAGGGAATATTGTTTTTATTTTCTACTCCTACATACACAGAGATATCACAAGCCTTTTTCTCCATGAGAAGTGACAAGTACTACGCCAAATCCACTAATTTTTATGAAACCACACAGAAAATCTAAGTTCAGGAGGCACCATTCTCCCCAAACACTCCCAACAGGCCTGTCAAAGGTGCAAAGATGGGTGGACTCTGGGAGATAGGAAACACAAGCTGGCCTAGATTCAGCCCTACGGCATGACCTCCTTGACATCTTGGCAATTACACACCAGATGAACATGATCACCATACTGAGCAGATTCTGACCCGCTTGCTGTAGCGGAGCTCATGCTGGTGAGCACACATGGCGACCACTGCACAGAATCACAGACGCACAGAAGCACAGAATCACTAGGTTGGCAAAGACCCTCAGGATCATTGAGTCCAACCATTCCTATCAATCACTAAACCATGCCCCTCAGCACCTCATCCACTAGTCTTTTAACCACCTCCCTGGGCAGCCTGTTCCAGTGCCCAACGACCCTTTCTGATGTTCAAGAAATTCAGCCTGCACAGAGTATCCTGCTGGGTTAACAGAGGATACAATGTGTACCTGGAAACCCTTCTGCATGCAGCAAACTTGCAAGGCAGCTCTGGCTCAGGGAGGGTGATCCTGGTGCTCACCTGGGATACATCCTGCCGGACCAGCTCTAGAGAGGCACAGCCGCCTGCTCTGGTTATGTCAGCTATCAAACAGAGCAGCAGCAAACATGTAACTCTTTGCACAGCCTTTTGGGATGCAAAAGCTTAATCAATGTGTGCAAACACAGGAACCAGCCACACATTTCAGAAGATGCAGGGAGGCTGCCTAATGCCCCTTCTCTGGGGACCAGAACTGAGTTTTCACATTTACCTGACAGTTGCTCCATCTACAGAATGGGCCAAATAGCCTATTACAAGCATGATAGTTTATTTTTGTGTTGGGTTTGTTTTCAGAAGAGATAAACCCTAAATCTTGTTTATTCTCTCCTTAACCACCTATAGCACAGTATATTGCAAAAAATATCCAGCTCCTTCTGTTCTTCATGCATCTCGAAGTGAGTAAAAAAACCATAGGATCTGGTCTGCATATAAACCAGAACCCCAAGCACTGCCTCTGTTCCAAAATGGAGTCTTTTTCTACTTTAGGAAAAGATGAGTTGTAGGCCAGGACTAAGAAGATATACAGATACATATATTTCTATCAATGCGATAGATGAACACCTATGGTTTTCAGACAAACAGTCTATGGAGCCCTCCAAAAGCAGCTGCAAGAAAAGGACTTGTGGTGTTTAGCTTGAGATCAGCATACTTGGTTCTGTACCTCCAGGCAAAACGTGGGGGAGTTGGAGGTAGCAGTGATGAAGGAAAGGCATCAGTAAAAAGTTCAGATAAAAATAAAAAGGAAAATCCAATAATACAAAAACCATCAGCAAAATCACAGATTCGGAAGATCAGCAATGCTGCTGCTGAGACAGCCCTAAAATCCCTTTAGCAATGCTGAGCAGTTCACCAACTACAAAATAGCAGTGAATAAACTCTCAGAAGAAGATTTGGAAGATGGGGAGGAGCCACGTAAAATGGAGATGTTAAGTTTGCAAGATGCTGTGCCACTTCCAATAGGGTGTCCCCAAACTGTCCTCTTCCACCACTGCTGCTCCCCCAAAGAAGACTTGAGCATCTAATTGATGCAACATTCTGCAGGCACATCTGAACAATTAGGACAGGTGCTAACTGAGATAAGACTACAACAGGAAAGAGAAGTCTGCTGAAGTCCACTTTCTGCCACTTCATGGGTGAGCCAGCAGGAACTGTCCACGTACAGACAGGGCTGAGAGTTCACTGCACACACAGTGCACAACCTGTCTCATTATTAAGACACCTTCCCCTACTCCCTCCATCCATTTGCCTCACTGGACAGTTCATCTTGCCAAAAAGAAACCAGCACAGGTCCTGACAAAAGCAGGGATGTATCAGCAACACTGCATAAGTTTCTTCCTGAATGCTAATGGGAGCCAGCTCCATGCTGCGAGTCATTGATACGCTACCAGTTACCAATGCATGTTAAAGCACTACTGGGAGAAAAGCAGGTGAGTTAACTCAGTGCTTAAAACCCTGCCAAACACACTGCTTGTTCCAGGGCTTTCCAGTGCAGGTAGCGAGGGCGTTGCAAAACCTGCATGCAAGGGACAACCCCACCTGAGGTCGTGCTGTGCTTTGAGCACCACGTGTGAATTACATTGCCTGCATTTCACCTTTTGTCCAGGCCAAAACAGTAAAGACAAAGCATTAAGTTTTACAAGGTGCTACACATTAAGTGTCTGCATCCAATTCTCGCTCCCGAGTGCACCAGTGTGTGAGACGAGGTAGCTCATACACCTGCAGTTTTGTCTGGTGTATGCTACCCAGCTTTTCACTGGAAAGATCCCAATTTGCTTCCAGGGAATCCCCTGTACACAAATATAACCTGCCATGGGATGCACCTGAAAATATCAGAGCCCACACCAGAGATCAGCAGTGGTACAACACTAAACTTGAGCATAAACACGTATTGTGCCCTGTACTCACTGCTTCTGGATTGCTGGGGTATTTTTTCCATGTGTTTTAAACTGGACACACAGCTTACAATCTGTCAAAGAAACAGCCTGTATGGAATTAATCCACTAGAAAGGACTATTGCATTCTCCTCATAACAAAATTTAACCAGCTCTGTAGATTGTGGCTGGGATCTGGGAACCAGGCATACTGGCACAGCCTTGATGCAGAACTCTGGCTCCAGCACCTCGTTCACGTTTGTGCTCCCACATGATTGTGGCAGCAAGGTCCAAACATATTTCTGATATGGTAGCAATTTGTTTTCCTCAATTGCACAAACACTGCACCTCCCAGGCACCGCAGACCTGCTGCCGTTCCTCCAGGGTGACGGCCCGGTTGGTGAGATCTATTATACTGGGACTAAAAAGCAAGATTTTTAAAAACAAACCTGGTGATACCAATTGTTCTCCCTCTGCTGCCAACTTTAGGAAAGCAAACCCAGACAGATCAACGAAATTCAGAAAGCCAGGCAAAAAGGAAAAGCAGAGAAGCCCTGTCTGCACGGTCTGGTTTGCAGTGTTTTATTTTCAGCCTCCCACCAAAAAGAAAAAAAAAAATAAAATAAAAAAAATAAAAATCAGGCTCTGATCCTAAGCTGCTTTGAGTGGGCACAGAATAACATGCGCTGAGAGGATGGGGCTTGCTCTGCAGGCCACAGGTTGACCCTCACCATGAGCCAAGATCAACAGAGGAATTCGGACATTAAGCTCTGTTTTTATTTGAAACACCAAATGCAGCTTTCATCCTTTCCTAGATATAACCCTTCACCTGAACATGGAACAATGTAGAAGTCTCTATTTATATAACACATGAGCAAAAATACTAATAGATACACAGAAGATATATTTATAAACTGGCATTTATTTTGCTCTCCCCCTTCAATAAAGCAGCTCCTAAATTAAGAGGCCAAATACACTGCAGCACCGATTCCTTTCTCTGCAAGCAAATTTAACTGCGACCTCAGTAGCCTGGCATCTAACACTAAGATTTTAGTTTCCCTTTTACCTTATTTCTGATGCTTTTGGGGCAGAGCAGCTGCTTGAGCTCCCCTATGCACAGGCAGACACACACCGCACACCCACACGAAGCTCAAGCCATCCCACACTGGGCAAGTGTCACTGCAGTCAGGGCAGGAGAAATACCCAGTTATCTGCAGCCTGACATGTTTTCCTATCGAAGCGCCTTGTCGTGTGAGCAAGCGTCACCAAATTTCAGATTTGCCTCATACAGCAAATTTCAGATGTGCCTCCTCGGCACATCACACACGTGTTACCCATCCATTTCCTTGGATCAAACGGCAAGCTTGGGGAAAATTTGGAGTATTTGTTATTAAGATTTCCAAGGCACAACTGCACTAAATCCAGCTGTTTGCTTTATGCCTTGTCTTCAATTCCAACTACATGTTAACAAGAATTATTAGACTGCATGGCACTGCTTTACGACCACAGCCACTGCTCTGGGAAGAGGCGATGTTTATTATACCATGGTCAAGTAACTGATAAGCATTAGCATAACAAGATGATGTGACCTAGGTTTACCTCCCCCCACAAGACAATCTTGTGCCTTTCTTCAATCTACCATCCTCCTTGAAAAACAAGAATCCAGTTTCATTTGTAGAGGATTTTGGTCAAAATTACTGGAGGGGAACAAGTCTGAATCTCAGCCGAGGACATGGCACAAACGGCAAAACGAAAACAGAAAGAAAACAAAGCAGTTTGGTTTGCATGACATGGGAGAGGGCATATCTCCCATGGAAAGGGAACTGAAGGAGAAGAAAATACATAAAATTTTAAGGTAGAAGTGAAAAAGAAATGGCTAAGAATTGTGTTTGGTTGCTACCAATAACCGTGAGAATATTATTTAGCA
The DNA here is from genome assembly GCA_013389865.1 of Piaya cayana. Classification (NCBI taxonomy): domain Eukaryota; kingdom Metazoa; phylum Chordata; class Aves; order Cuculiformes; family Coccyzidae; genus Piaya; species Piaya cayana. The sequence goes on along the minus strand of WAAB01024005.1, from coordinate 150,766 downwards.
ACAAACTGCTAATGACCACTTTCAGTTTTGATCCAGAGCAAACAGTGGGGAAAGCAAAAACATTAAATTCTGTGGTAGACAGAATGCTTACAGATTTTGTTTAATTCAATACAATTGTGCCGATATTTTTCCCTTAATGAATCCAAATCTGTTAAGATTACGTCTCACTTAATTGCAGTGGACAGGCCAGCAAGCTTTTAGCCCAGATCTGAGTACCCTGCCCAAAGGATGGGTAAACTTCCTCCTGCTTCTCGTCCTGCGGATCTGGGCCTCACCAGCCTTCAGTAAGAGGATGGAGGTCTCCAGACATGATTTGTCACATGAACATTCCCACCACCTTGGCAGAGGAAGGAGGCGTCCATCAGTGCCCTCGCTGAACAGCAGGGCAGCCGCGATCCATTCCTGCACGGTCCTGCAGCCCACACACCTGTACTACACAGGACATGCTTTTTCCCCTCCACAGGCAGGCAACATGGAGGAGAGAACACAGAACAAAGAAGGGTACAGCATAGTAGGCTTCCTCACATTTGACAGTTTTTCTCCTCCTCCTATCTTTTTTGATTTTCCAAGATTGAGGAGGAAGATGTTTTTCATGCTTTTAGAGATGTATAGCTCATAATGCATGAAAAAAAAATACAGAAATATATACACCACTTTTTAATCTGATAGGATGCTGCAAGTAGCAGGATGCAAAAATAGATAATGAAAACAACAACAAAGCCCCTGTAGTTCTGAAATGTGCAGTTATCTGCTCCTTTCCTACTCCTCCAACCTTAAGCATACACTTTTACACGTAATAAGACCACTCCAACAATAAGGTATTAATTTCAAACACATACACAATCATGCTGGCCTGCATCTGATGCTTTAAACCCAGTGCCTCTGGAAAATGGTTCCAGTGGAACAACATGGACAGACACTTTGCCCAGTGGTTCACATCTCTCACGACCACTCCAGATCCTCTGAACTTTGGCCAGCCCTCTGTTAATCTTTGAGTCGCCTAGGAAGATTTAACTGCATTATCAAAAATTCAGACTGCAGTCTGGGGCTCGGACCCTATAGCCTATAAGCTCCAAATAATAACAGAACAGCGACGCTAGTGTACTTCATGCATCTTAGATCGGATGTCGAAATGTAAGGATAATTTCTTCACAAATCTAAGCTCAAAGGCAGACATGAGCAGCGATTGCTAGATATGGAGACAGAGCAGGATGCTGTAGGTAAAACACACGGGTGCCCTGCAGTTGCCCCTCCATCCCCAAAATAGCAGGGAGCTGCATCAGGGCAACATGCCTCCATTTCCCAAGCCAGTGAGCAAGCCCAGTGTCCATGCTGAACCAGGCAAACCACTGTGGATGGGTGGTGGCCAGCCTTGAAGCCATTTCTCCACAAGCACTACCCTGTCCCATAACACAATCGACTCACTCTTGATCACTGCAGCTAGGAGAAAAGAAAAGTGTTAAGTAAATGCATCAGTGATGTAATGCAGGATGGTATTTTTGAAGGTTGCCACTGCTCCAGAGTGAGAATCAGAGCAAATGACAGAACAGGTAAATATAAAGTACAGGTAGAAAAATATGCAAGAAGGTAACTGTAAGCAGACTTGTATGCATCAGCTTTAATAATGCTAGCAAATCTGTAACCAGAAATCTTTTAATTCTGCTGTATTTGATAGATTACAAATCCTCTCCTAAAAACTCCTGAAAGCAGCTTACAGTTCAGACAAATAACTATTTTGCAGTGGATGACAAGAGACCTAAGAACAGAAACGATGGAATAATAGCTTTGTAAGTAACACAGATTTCTCGAATGCAAGAGACAGAGAAGAAGAAATCCGTACAGTTCAATGAGCAGTAGACAGCTGGAAATCCTAAGAGACCCGGCTAGGTTAACTGTGATTTTTTTTTAAAGGCAACAAGAAGAAAATAATTAAAAATCTTCAGGAACAAAGTGTCTCAGGAAACAAGACACGCCTCCCACCCCGATGACTTTTTTTTTAATGAACTGATATCTTCTCTGTGTTCCAAGATGAGACAAAGAACTCAACTAAAACAAAAAAAAACATAGAAGCACTGCAAATAATACCCCCCAAAATGGTTGCCTTGCTCAGAGCAGTGGCGCAGGGGAGCAATCTGCTCCCCCTCAGTTATCAACAAGGCACACTGCTCACCCACAGCAGGCACAAGCAGAGTGCACACGAGCTTGTGGTTTTTTTCACGGAGGGAGCATGTCAGCTTTTGATTTCACACCTCCCGTGTCCCAAGGGCCGCTGGCCAACCGCCTCATGCCTCCCTAATGCCAGCAGACCCAGCTGCTGTGCAGGACACCTGCCTGAGGAGCAAGAGCAAAGTGGACCCACCATGACTTGCAGCTCATTTGGAAAACAAGTCACATGAAAGCCAAGTTCATTTTAGGGTATTCTACAGGAGCCACCATCCAGCACGACCATGCAGAGCAAAGCCTATGTTGGGGAAGGCATCACCACTCTGGGGTCAAGCAGGCCCAGGTGAACATTGCCTTCTCCAGAGCACTCCTGGAAGTGTGAGGCAGAGCGCAAGACTGGAGGAGCACTCCTGGAAGAGCGAGGCAAAGCACAGGACTGGAGGAGCAGCCCTGGAAGAGCAAGGCAGAGCGCAGGACTCGAGGAGCAGCCCTGGAAGAGCGAGGCAGAGCGCAGGACTGGAGCAGCAGCCCTGGAAGAGCGAGGCAGAGCGCAGGACTCGAGGAGCAGCACTGGAAGAGCGAGGCAGAGCACAGGACTCGAGGAGCAGCCCTGGAAGAGCGAGGCAGAGCGCAGGACTCGAGGAGCTCCCAGGCAGGGGCCGGCACTGTCCCTGTAAGACAGCCTCCTGCACGTACACAGCCGCTGCTCGAGCAGCAAACAAAGCTGCAGAGAGCCTGCGCACAGCAGTCCTCGGCTCATGCCATCGCAGCACAGGTAGCGGCTGCGGGGAAAACAACAAAACCACCACCAACCGCGACAAAAATGCGGACGATAATCACGATCGGCAAGGACCGAGCCCCGCACTTTGACGGGTCTGCATGCAGCGGGGCGGGGAGGGCGGGGCAGCAGAAGCCCCGGAGAGGTCAAGTTCACTCCAGCACCTTCTCACTTCATCCCTACAGAAGAAGTTCAAGTGCACGGGGTGGGTCTCACCACCGGCACCGCACACTCCGAGAGCCCGAGCCGTGCTGCCACCGGAGGCTGCATCTGCTCCGGCTGCCACCGGGGAGGCGGCCGGTTCGCTGCCTCTGGTTTATAAATAAACGCTTTGGGGGGGGTGGAGTTGGAGGAGGGGGGGTGGAAATTAGTGCCATGCAAAGAGAAGTCTGGGTGGCGATTAGGGTGTTAAGATCTGCAGTAAAAGCCTCTGTGGGTGAGCGCAGAGCAGGAGCGATGAGGGCGGATGGTTTGGAAGTGCAGTGAGTACTAAGGAGATGGTGTACGCGTGGCAGTGTTTATATGAGAGATCAAAACAGAGCCAAGCCCATCCAGGGGAAAAAATGGCGACTACCGGGATGGGGCAAACTAAGACACTGGATTAGTTATTATTTTTAATAAATGTATGCCCTGCACATAGGCTAGACACATCGGAAAAGCTGCCGATTCATTGTGAAAAAGCGGTGCGTCTGTTACCTGTTATTCTGGGATTTTCTGGCCATGGCGCCTGCCTTTGTTTTCTTTCTGGAATAGTCACTATCGAAGGGTAACACTGATGCATAGCCATGTTCTGCTTCTAGGGACAAAGTCAGCATTAGTGGCAATATATTTTTTCCATGCATTTTTTTCCTCCTTTGCTGGAACGCTAGGGTAAAGAACAGAATTTTTTCCGGTTGATTTGTTGGGATTTTATTCCGGCATCTCTTAAAGAAGCGAGACGAAAAAATTAACTCGGTAAAGCAAAAAAAAAAGAAAAGAAAAGAGGTAGGGAACGGGGGGTGGGTAAAAAAAAATTTTTAAAGGGCCGAAAGGGGGAGGATTGTTTGGAAAAGGAGGCTCTGGGGCAGCCCCTCGTGGGGCTGCGGGGGAGGGGAGCGCTGCCACACGGTTCCCGGCTGCCACACGCGGGGCAGCGTCCCCGGGCAGCCAAAATAACCCGGTTTTTTCTGTCGGTTTTTTTTTTTTTTCGGTTCAAGGGAAGGTGAAACCGGAGCGCGCCGCGCCTCCCCCAGCGGCAAGCCCGGTACCTCGGTCTCTCCTCTCCAAGTACTCGGCCGCTTCCAGGAGGATTAGCAGGGAGTTCAACTCCATGACCACCGCGCAGAGCCGAGCCGAGCCCACCGCGTCCACGCGCGGCCCCGCCGAGCCCCCGGTTATAAGGCACCTCTCTCAACCTACATTTGACACGGGCCGACGGGCGGACAGCTCGGCCAATGGGAGCTCGCGGCGAGGCGAGGGGGCGGGGCTTCCCGCTCCCCTCCGGCCAATGGGCGCCCGCGCTGCGCCCCGCCCCGCTGTTGACAGCTCGGCGCCGCCCGCTCCCATTGGCTGGCCGCTATGGTAACAATGGAGAAGCCGAAGCTTAGCAACAGCACGTGGTGGCCCGGCCCCCGGCGCTTGTCGATTGGGCGGCGCGGGGCGTGGGAAGCGGGCGGCGAGCACCGATTGGCGCGCGCGGCGATATGCAAATGAGGGAGGGGAAGGGGGCGGGAGGCGGGGCGGCCACTCGCAGACAGCCAATGGGATGGCGGGGGGCGAGGCGTTGCTGGGAGGAAGAGGGGCGGGGCGCTTGGAGGCCACGCCCGCCGCTGCAACGCCCCGCCTACTTCCGCCTCGCACCTCCCACTTCCCCCTCCGAGCCGCAGCGAAGGCGGGGAGTCCTTTCCGTGGGGAAACCTGCTGCCGTCCAGGGTTCTGCCGCGACCCGGCCCGGCCTTCTGTGAACACCCTGGGCACCTTCGCACGCACGCCGCTGCCGGCCCGGGTCAAATCGATCCCCGGCTCCTTGCCGGGCCTGATGCCCCCGCCCGCCCACACCGAGGAGGGGGAGGCCTGGCCCACACTGAGGAGACACGTGAATCCCCGCCTCCTTGCTAAGGCTACGCCCCCATGGCGATATGTGAAGCCCGCCCCTGAGGACAGGGAGCTCCTCCTCTCAGGGTGTACTGCGTATGCGCGAGGCGGCCTCGCTGCACCGGAAGCGGGGAGGCTGCACCGGAAGCGGCGCGGGTGGACGGATGGAGCGGCTGGCTGAGGGGTTCTGGTAGCAGTGGTGCTGCCCTCTCGCTCCAGAGGGCCCCGCGCCTCTTGTCCCCTCCGCGTCGGGCAGTGTCCCCACAACAGTTTTTCCCGTGCATAGGAGCGCGCTGCTCGCTACAGGCCATGGGGAGAAGAGAGTGGTGCTCGGGGTCCGTGGTGGCCTTAGCCCTGCGAGGGGGGCGGAGCAGCAGGCCGTGAGGGGAGGCGCTTTCATAGAACTATGGAATGTCCTGAGTTGGGAGGGACCCATAAGGACCATTGAGTCCAACTCCTGTCATTGCACAGGACAGCCTCAGGACTCACACCATGTGTCTGAGGGCGTTGTCCAAATGGTACTTGAATATTGTCAGGCTCGGTGCCAGGACTGCTTCCCTGGGGATCCTGTTCCAGTGCTCCACTACTTTTTGTGTGAAGAACTTCTTCCTCATCTCCAACTTAAACCTCCCCTTGGGGCCTCTTATTGGTCACCAGAGAGGAGAGATCAGTGCCTGCTCCCCTTCTCACTACAATGAAGTCTCCCCTTGGTTTCCTCCAGGCTGAACAGACCAAGTGACTTCAACCACTCCTCACATGGCTTCCCCTCTTAAGCCCTTCAGCAATTATGTGGCTTTCCTCTGGATGCTGTCCAGTAGCTTTATAACTTTTATACTATGACACCCAAAACTGCACGCGTTACTCCAGGTGGGGCCGCATCAGTGTGGAGTAGCATCCAGTAGTATCAAGGGTGGGAAACAACCTCCTTGAGATCCCAGCAAATGGAGGGGCCCTGGGTATCGCCAGGCTGTTTGGATTAGGCCCTCATGAATCTTACAACAAGAAATGAGCTCTTGGTGTGCCAACCATGGAATTTCTCCCTGCCACCAGCCTGTGAGTGGTTTCTTAAATCTCTCAGATTCCAATTCTGTTTCTCCTTATCATCAGGGCTACTAGTCAGAAGAATGTTAGTATATGACTACAACCAAAGGAAAGTCTTCTGCCCCCATACTGGAAAGTGTAGCAAGAAATGAGTTGGAATGGAAAAGGATACAAATGGGATGTCAGAGATGCTGTGAAAATGCATCTGGTTCATGCATTCATGACCACTTGCAGTGTTCAGGCAAGAGAGGAGGATAGCAGTACTGTAAAAACATGCAGAGAGATTTAAAATAATTACTAAACTCTACACAATAGTCTAACCTGCTGAAAAAAGAAACAGTGGAAAGCTCTCAGAAAGGCAGCCAGAGTTGCTGCCAGCTTTCCAACCCTTGCCAGCATATTCATCTGCTTTTCGTCATCTGGATACACAGAAGCCATCTACCAGAATAGACTGGCTTCTGGTGTACGGGCTGAACAGGAAGAAGCTCAGCACCTTTCCTGTCCACACCATCCTATTTGTGCTGCTAACTTTGCATCCTTATCTCAGATAGCTGCTGCACAGCTGCCGCCTGAAACTCGTTGGTTTTGACACAAGCAAGTCATTTTAAAATAGGCAAATTTTAAGCTGTGCTGTGATCACATGTTGCTACATCTTTAGGCCAAAAGTGCTGAAGCCTGTAATCAGTCCTCCTGCAGAACAGCACTCATATACACTAGTGGTTCCATTGATTTTAATTGAACTATTTGAGTAAGAGCTGTTCAGCACATAGGAGAGTTGCAAAATACTGTCCTGTGTGTTTATTCCTTGACAAAAGATGTCAGCTACAGTTTCCTTTGAAGAGGACAATAGCTATTCAGGTTAAAATAAGGATTATGCTTTCTGTATTTACAGGATTGTGGTAAAACTACATCACACCTGATAATTCAAGTGTAATGTGGCTCTTGAAGACTGCTGAAGCACAGATCACATTTTACTGCCACTTAGTCCAGGCATCAGGGATAAGACAAAATACAAGGCTGTGAAATAAGCAGAATTGTGACTGTAATTTAAGAAAATTTTATATCTGCTTGGAAGAAGTCTAAAGTGCATGAATTACAAGGCAGAAAAGAATTTACTGCATGGATTGCAACAGTGAAAAAAAATGCTATAACATTTCCATTTGCTGCTTGAACTGTTGAAACTCAGCTGCATGTGAGTGAGACAGTCCAGTTTTCACTGTAAACCCATTGCAGTTTATGGCAATTTTACCATTGGTTTAATTGGAAGTAGGTTTAGACACAATTTGACATTGCTTTCTGTTACAAAATAGCATGAAACCATATATGCATAGGTCTCTGTTGTCCACACAGGAAAGTAAGTTCCTAACCTAGGTGGACTACAGGAGGGAAGCGAGGTTGTGTAGAGAAAAAATCAGAGGGGCTAAGGCTCAACTAGAATTCAGATTGGCTGAGTCTGTGAAAGATAACAAAAAATCTTTCTATAAATACATATATGATAAAAGGAGGACTAGGGAGACCATACAATCCCTATTGGATGCAGAAGGAACAACAATGACAGGGGATGAGGAAAAGGCTGAGGTACTTAATGCCTTCTTTGCCTCAGTCTTTAATTGTAAAGAAAGTTGTTGCCCCTGTGTACAAACCCCGGAACTAGAGGAGCAAGATGAGGCTCCCATGGTCCAAGAGGAGGTGGTCAGAGCCTTGCTTGCCTAACTAGACACCCACAA